>JAUMJJ010000085.1:2122500-2348703 GCA_033556795.1 Tapera naevia
AGCTGCGCTGCGGAGGGCTCGCTAAGGCAGCCTCTGCAAAACACTCAAGAGAATGCAAAGAGCCTGAACAGCCAGCACTGTTGGCAGAACTTGCATCGTCTAAAGAGAGTGATGTGGGGAGATGAGGGTGTTTATGCAGTGTCACCCCAGGGGTTTTAAAGCTAAAGATGTCCACGAGGACACAGTCTGCCAAGCACACATGTCACTGATCAGAAATTGCTCCATTTATTTGGCTGCACAGTTGCAGAGTGTTGGCAGTTGGGTTGCTGAGGTTTGCTCTTTTAGGTTACTTGGGATTCCTGTTTGGATAGACTTTTAAGAGCTCGGTCGCTTACCTGGTGATCCCAGCACTGCCCCTCATCTCTTCCCTGCCTCCTCTACCCACTATTTTGAGGAAGTTTGAGGGAGGGGATTCTGCCCCTCTGCTCTGCTCTGGTGAGACCTCACCTGGAGCCCTGAGTTCAGTTCTGGAGTCCTGAGCACAGGAAGGACCTGGAGCTGTTGGAGCAAGTCCAGAGGAGGCCACGGAGATGATCCAAGGGCTGGAGCACCTCTGCTATGAGGACAGGCTGAGAGAGTGGGGGTTGTTCAGCCTGGAGAAGAGAAGGCTCTGAAGAGAGCTTAGAGCAGCCTCCCAGTACTGAAAGGGGCTCCAGGAAAGCTGGGGAGGGGCTCTTGATCAGGGAGTGCAGGGATGGGATGAGGGGAAGGGTTTTAAGTTGAAAGAGGGGAGATTGAGATTTTAGGAAGAAATGTTTTGCTGTGAGGGTGGGGAGGCCCTGGCCCAGGTTGCCCAGAGCCCCATCCCTGGAGGTGTTCCAGGCCAGGTTGGATGGGGCTTTGATCCCCCTGATCCAGTGGGAGGTGTCCCTGCCCATGGCAGGGGGTTGGAACTGGATGGGCTTTGATGTCCCTTCCAACCCAACCCATTCTGTGATTCTGTGATTTCACATTTAGTCCCTCCCTTCTGCAGGTCGTGATTTTGGTGTCTGCTGAAACCCCCGGTGGAACAGCACCTGCTGAAAGCAAAATACATGCTTAGCAATTTGTGTGCAGGGGATGAGAGGGGCTGTTTCCCAAGTAGGGATGCTTCTGCTGGACTGCCCAGACAGGAGCCAGCTGGAGGAGGAATGGTTTCTGACCCTGTCTGCACAATGTGGTGAAGGGGGGAGCCCTTGCACGGCCCTGCTGTGGGCGGCACTGCAGCAGATACAGTGATGAAATAATAACAGCCCCCTCAGGAGTGGTAACCTGCAGGAACTCAGCCTCTCCCAAATTCTGCATTTCCCTTTTTGATACATATGCCATATGCTACAGCAGCACATGTTGGAAGATAAATTACATGTGTCAGAATAATAGATTACGCATAACCAGAACACGGACTTCCTATTGTTGATAGATTCCTTCTTTCTTTTTATTTCTCTGTCTTGCCTTTCCTCTTTTTGCATGTTTATCAGTTCAGACACAGAGATGGCCAAGACACTTGCAGGGTTACTCATAGTGACAGCCAGCAGTGGCCCAGGTGGCCAAAAAGGCCAGCAGCATCCTGGCTTGGCCCAGCCATAGTGTGGGCAGCAGGAGCAGGGAAGGGATCGTCCCCCTGCACTCGGCACTGCTGAGGCTGCACCTCGAATCCTGGGTTCAGTTTTGGACCCCTCAGTCCAGGAAAGACCTTGAGAGGCTGGAGAGTGTCTGGAGAAGGGAATGGAGCTGGGGAAGGGTCTGGAGAACAGGGGTTGTGGGAGCAGCTGAGGGCCCTGGGGCTGTTTAGTCTGGAGAAGAGGAGGCTGAGGGGAGACCTCATCGCTCTCTGCAGCTCCTGGAGAGGAGGTTGGAGCAAGGTGGGTGCTGGGCTCTTCTCCCAAGTGACAGGTGATGGGATGAGAGGGAATGGCATCAAGTTGTGCCAGCAGAGGTTTAGATTGGATATTGAGAAAAACATCTTTACTGACAGAGTGGTGGAGTCTCCATCCCTGGAGGGGCTCAAAAACCATGTGGCTGTGGCACTTGGTGACAGGGTTTAGAAGGCATGGGTGGGGCTGGGCTGACGGTTGGACTGGATGAGCTGAAAGGTCTTTTCCAACCACAATGATTCTGCGATTCTTAGTTTGTTCAAAGGTTTACAAAGAGAATACAATTAATAGCTAAAATGGGGGAAACTTGGCCGAACTATTTTAACTTCAGACTAAGGCGATAAAATCAATGTGTGTTCCTCCTATCAGTGGGGGCAAGTGATATCCTCAGGATATGAACCTGATGAAAGGGTAAGTGATTGCTTAGTGCTTCTTTTACGTCAGGAGGATGCTTCTGAGGGCCCACCAGGCTCGGCACCTGAAGAAAAGGTACTGATGTCAGTTTAGGTACAGTTTACCTGTCATCTCATAAGGTTCTTGTGAGATCTTATGGGAACCAAAAAGGCTGCTGTTTCTAGTGCTGTCATTGGGGACCCAACTCATAGGGAAAAAAGTTGGATTCTTTCAACCCTTTTTTTGTCTCAGGCATTGGAGTAAAATTTTCGCTTAGAAAGAACAGTCCTGGAAGACCCTGAGTTCCTGTGCTCTGTGAAGGTGGGGGGGCCTGGGACATCCTGGGATGTGCTTAGCAAATTGAGTGGTGACCGGAGTAGAATCAAGGTTCATGAGGCCCTGATCTGACCTACAGGGCCCAGTGCTGTGACCCAACAGGACTGAGAGGTTCAGCTCTGTTAAATACATAATTGATACACCCACAAAATAAAGCAGCTGCTTTGGGAGCCGTTCACCTGCTGGCACTGCAGACCAGGAGATGTCCTGGAGAGAGTTCTGAGCCAAGGGCTGGGAAGCGCATCTCCTGGAGTGGCACTGAGCCACCCAATGTGTTTCCAAGTGCTGCAGTGGCCTCCCCACAGGAGGACAGCAGGGCTGGGGCAAGGTCTGGTTGCAGGTCCTCATCCAGAGACTCATCTGTGAGGCAGTGTCCTGGGAAGGGAGGGAATTCCCATGCTCTCCTAGAGCCAGAGGTGTTTAAGGGCGAGGAGGTGGGGTGGAAGGGACCCATCCTGTATCTGGTCAGGGTCCTCCATAGGCTCCCTTTCATCTCATCCAAGTCACCTGCAGCAGCCACCCCTGGAAGGGTCCTGGGTGCCACACTGTCCCCCAGGCTATCACAGGTTTTCACGACTCATTGTTATTGGAAATCCCACTCTTCCTCCTTCAGAGCTGGCAAAGCAGGGCTGGGAGAACCCTTCTGCTCCCCGCTGCGCTCAGGAGAGTGGCAGGAGCACCAGCAATCTCAGGGCCATGCAAGAGAAGCAGATTTTTAATGACTTGATGGATTCCAAATGTGTATATATATAAATATATATATAGCATCATGAGTCATGACGGTGCTCTGGGAGCACAGGAGGATGGAGAAAAGAGTGTCTGACCGCTGGCTAATTTGAAGATCTCCCCCTGTGCCAGCTGCTCACCAGCGCTGAGATGCTGCTGATCTAATGGATCTCAGGGAGCTTTGGGAACTCACCAGCTTTCAGGAGTCAGCCTGTTCCCTGCACTCATCAAACAGCAGCCTGGAAAAGCCCCCACACGCCTGGACTATGCCAGGCACTGAACACTGCACCACTGCAGGTATGGGAAAGAGCATTTCTGACAAGACCAAGCATCTGCTCCCTCCATATTTTCATATTTTTGAGATGCCCACCTTGCAGGGGGCACCCACAAGGACCACGTTACTCTTTTGTCTCATGTTCATCCCTCTGTCCTGTAGACTTATGGCCAAACCATAGTGGATGTGGTAACTTCTATTTTAGGCACATCAGTTGAGGTTCCTCCTGACCTGCTTGCAATCCCAAAGGGCCCACACAGCCCAGGAGGGGCTGTACTCCCGCAGGGATAAGTTACAGAGATGTTAAAGCAAGCAGGTGGGAGGATGGCACATCAGGCTGAGCTCCACTGGAAACATGCCGAGAAGGAGGAACTCTCGAGGAGATGTCCCGCAGGTGGTTGAATGTCAGTTCCCAGAGAATAGGAAAAGAAAACAGATTGTGGGAGGCTCAGCACAGGAAGGACAGGGATCTGTTGGAGAGAGTCCATCCCAGGAAACACTCAAGGTCAGGTTGGTTGGGGCTCTGAGCAACCTGATTGTGTTGAAGATGTTGGACTGGATGACCTGGATGACTGGGTGACTTGTAAAGGTTCCTTCCAACTCAAGGCATTCTTTGATTCTATGATTCTGTGATCTCCATGCCTGGTCTTCAGCCACCCAGAGGGCTGTGTCTGGGACCTGGTGCCTTGGGATGAGCTGGCTCCTGTGGACTACTGGGCCTGCTGCTAGCAGAAGGCAAGGCTGGACAAATGGCGTTCCTACACGATGGCTCCTCTAGTGCAAAGAGCCCAAGGACAAGTGCCATCAGCTGGGGCTCTTAAGAGGAAAGTCAATCCACAGACCAAGCAAAGCTCCAGCATCTCTTACCCCTGAGATCACATGGAAAGGTTGGCCAGGGCTGAACAGAGGAGGGCAATGACATTCACAGGCTGGGCTGGGGATGCCTGGGTGTCTTCCTAACTGTTGGCATGAGCATTACCAAATCCTGAAGAGCAGCAGCTTGTGGACATTGAGCCTCGTAGGGGCAGGCTTAAGGCATTTCAACAGTATGGGGCTTCTGGCAGAGCCTCCAGGTTGGGCTGCTTAATCTTCATTAGTGGGTATTTAAACCTTTTTTCCATCTCCTTTGATTGTGTGAGCAATTAGCAGGGCTGGCTCTAGGAGAAGGTGTGGTGGTGTGCAGTGAGGGACAGGAGCAGCAGTTATTTTCAGGTCTGCAGAGGTGCTGCTGTAACCCCCCCGTGCTGCACCACTACCCAAAGCAGCCCCGTCCCATCCAGCAGGAGAAAGCTCTCCCAAACAGGGCAGAGAGCAGAGCCAGCCAGCCCTGCACCACGGAGCCACTCCCTGCTTGCTAAAGCCTGTGTGGGGTCCAAACACAAGGTACCACACCTGGGTTGGGGCAGTCCTTGGTTTCAACACTGGGTGGGTGGAGAATGGATTGAGAGCAGCCTTGCAGAGAAGAACTTGGGGTGTGGGGGGATGAGAAGCTCAACAGGAGCAGGCAAAGTGTGCTCACAGCCCAGAGAGCCAAACTGTGTCCTGGGCTGCATCCAAAGCAGTGGAACCAGCAGGGAGAGGGAGGGGATTCTGCTCCTCTGCTGCTCTGTGGTGAGACCAGAGAACTCACAGATGCCCCATCCCTAGTGGTGTTCCAGGCCAGGTTGGATGGGGCTTTGAGCAACCTGATTGAGTTAAAGTTATTCCTACTCCTACAGGGGTGTTGGACTGGATGGCTTTTAAATGTCCTTTCCAACCCAAAGCATTCTGTGATGCCATGCAGCTGGCACCCACTGCCACACTCACTTCTCACTCCTTTCATTCCTAATGGACCAACCAGGGGTCCATTTTGGGCCAGGCAGGGAGGTCACTGGAAGAAGGTGGGTTTGTAGCCAAGGAGCAAGTTGGTTGGTTGGTTGGTCACCACGGTGAATGTGGAATGACTACAGTTAATTGGGGGGGGGGGGGGGGGTCCCATTTGTAAAAATAAATAGAAGTCTCTGGGCTCCCTGCTGCAAACTCTGTGCAAATTTAGACCTCGTGCATCTGCTCCCTTGGTTCTGAATGTCAGTGGATGTCCCTCGGGGTGCCTCTGGTACAGGGTCAGAGGTTTGCACCACTCACCCTTGGAGCTGCACAGCGCCTCTGAGCACGGCTCGGGAAGGTCACTCTGAGCACGCTCTGACCCGTGGAGCTGGCAGGGACAATGTGGCATCCTGGGGACAGCTCAGCAGACGGAACCCTCAAGCGTGAAGTTGGATACAGTCCCAAGAGCAGCCAAGCAGTGAGCTGGAGCTGACAGCTGCCTGCAGGGACCAGGGAGCCTCGCTGAGGGACCCTGCAGCCAGCCAAGGGATGAAGCCCTGCAGCTTCAGGAGAGCCCAGAGCAGCTTTCGCCCACTGTGGGAATGATTCACCAGCGGTGGCTGCTATGTGGGACGAGGCCTGCTGTGCTCTGCCCCGAGGAGTCCTGACTTGAGCTGGCTTTGCTCTGAGTGCTGAGAGTCAGGAACAAAACCCCAAAGCAGCTGGAGAGCACAGGAGACCATGGGCAGCAGGCTCTGCAGACATGGTGCAAAGCCTTTCCCACTCCCACCAGGAAGCTGTGCCACAGGAGCCCAGCTGGGAGCTGGTCCTGCCCCATCCTGCCAATAGCAAAGGCTCCTTTTGACCCATCAGGGGTTGGAGCTGGAGGAGATACAGATTGCATTTATTAGAACACCTTTTATTAATGAAGCTGTTCTTATGAGTAGAATCGAGCTGTCAGTGCCAGAGCAGCATCACTAACTCGCGTGCCTGCAGTTCCCTGGCTGGAGCCCAGCAGGCAGGCTGGCTCTGGAGGGCTGTGGTGATGTGCCAGTGGCTTTCAGGCTCAAAATGTCCTTCAGGGTACCTGTTTTTGTCAGATGTGGACATAACCTGTAGCCTTGCTCTGCAGCAGCACGTGCACTGGAGCCCAGGCAGGTCCTGCCGGCGCTGGAGAGCAGGGCTGGTCCCCATCCCAGCAGAGCCAGGAGCCCTGCCAGCCTCTGCACCGAGCCTGCTGCTCTGACAAGATTGATGGGGCAGCTCAAAGTGTTCGTAACTCCCTTGTAGAAAGTGAGAGAGCGTGGTGGTGTCTTCTGTGGTTCTCACAGCACCTGAGGACCTGACCTTCCAGCAGTCTTTGCTGCAGCTCACTCAACAGAGGCTCAAGTTCCACCTCCCTACACAGACCCTTGTGTTGTGACTGCTGTGAGCTCGTGGAGTGCTACAGTCCCAGCTAAAACTCCGTATGGGCTGTGATGTGACTCACAGAGTGACCTTGATTGAGGGAGCATGGCATGCGTGGACATCTTCATCTCTACAGACCCCTTCCTGGCTGCTGAAACCACAGAATCACAGAATGATTTGGGTCGTAAGACACCACAAAACCCATCCAGTTCCAACCCCCTGCCATGGGCAGGGACACCTCCCACTGGATCAGGGGGCTCAAAGCCCCATCAACCTGGCCTGGAACACCTCCAGGGATGGGGCAGCCACCACTGCTCTGGGCAACCTGGGCCAGGGCCTCCCCACCCTCACAGCAAAGCATTTCTCCCTAAGATCTCATCTCAAACTCCCCTTTTTCAGCTGAAAACCCTTCCTCCTCCTCCTGTCCCTGCACTCCCTGATCAAGAGCCCCTCCCCAGCTTTTCTGAAGTCCCTTTCAGTACTGGAAAAAAGAAGGTGAAGAGCTGGGTATTAAAATGTTTTGAAGTGAACCCTTGTTTCTGGTGCACTAAAGACAGACCCAACAAAGATCCGTGTGGTGTTCAGCACCACTGCTTTGGACCCATCACAGCCAGTGATGAAGGAAATCATAGGTTATGAGGGGAGTGTGGTCTCAGGACCAGCTAAATGAGAGTTTGATAAGAATCACCAACTCTGGGAAAATTCATGCTGTTGGCCAAACCCCCAGTGGATCAAATCCTGGCCCTCAGCAGGGTGTTGGATGTGAGGTGGCTGGAGAGACTTTTCCTATTTGTTCGGTCATCCCTGCCATGCTGAGGTGGGACAGGAAGCAGCACCACCCAGGAGGAGAGGAGAACAGCAGTGCTTGGGTCAGGATTTGGACTCCTACAGCCCGTGGTGGCACAGCAGCAGCAGTGATGCTCATAACGCTGAGCTGGTGGGATGGCACATGGCCAGTGGTGCCAGTGTGAGGGGCCAAGCTGAGCACAACTCCAGGCAGGAGAGTGGAACAAGCAGGGGGGCAGGATCAGTGCAATGGTGGAGCATCCTCTGCACTGTCTCGACGGCAGGTTCTGCAAAGCCCAGAGGGTAGGCTGGGCAGACAGGGTAGGCTGGGTAGACTGGGTAGACTAGTCCCTGGCACAGGGATGAGAGTCCCAAGTCCTTCCAGCGAGCTGCAGGCACTCTGTCACAGCATCTGTGCATCCTGAATGACTGCAGAGGGGCACATGAATGCTGCATGATCTGCAGAGCTCTGCCCCTCTTCTCCCCCTTACCAAGCAGGCAGAAGAGGGGTTGTGTCCCTCCTCCCCTGTACAACCCCGCACCAAGCAGTAGATTAAATGATGGTGGAGAGAAGGAATACCAGTTCATCCAGGCAACAGCTCTCAGCCAGAGATCCAACAGCTGGGGTCTGGATTTCCTCCTGACTTGAAAGTTGGCCACCCTGCTCTGCAGGGCTGCTGGGAGCATCCCTCGGCTGTGTCAGCTCCTCCTGGCCACCAGAGTCCTGTCTGCTCTGCTCTTTCCCAGCATTCAGGTCCTTTAGGAGAGATCCAGTGACATTTTCTGCCAGAAAAGTATTTTCTACAGGAAACAAATGAAGAACGAGGGGTTATTTAGCGCTGCCAATGCCACAAATTTGTCCTGTGCTTTCCTGTATGAAGAGAGAGAAGCCCAGGAGGCTGCGTGATGCCCGCTCAGCCTGTGATGTTCCATCTTCCCCAGCCTTGCCATGCCAGCTGGCCTGCTGCCATCCTGCTCCTCAGTCCCCCAGCAGCTGAAGGGATCCCATGATGTAAAAGTAGAAGCAAACTCCATTGCCCTCCCCTCGTGCTGGGATGCTGCTCCCTCGTTCCTTAGATGAAGCCAAGGGATCACCTGCACCGCTCCCCTTCCAGCTGGCCAGGGCGGTTTGGCTGCTGGAGCCCACGCCGTGCCATGGCAGCAATGGCACCCCAGGAGCAAAACAAGGCCACATGGCCTGGCCAGCTGCTCTGCTCAGTCTGGGCTCACTCAGACTGCAGTGAGCAGCAAGGGACACCCTGAACCGGGCCATGTCCCAAGCCCTGGCGTAGAGAAGTGATGGGTGGGCAGCGTGAGGCTGGCTGGGCGCTGGGACAAGGCACATCACTGGTGCTGGGGAGGCATTGTGGCCTCCCCTCAGCCAAATTCTCTGCCTCACCCACAAAACTAGACCAGAGGTGCCAGACTTAGTCTGCAGGGAAGTGAATGGTCCATGCTGCCCATGCTGAAGAGGCTGGAGACAGAACTGGATGGCAGGGACAGGGATGATGCAGGGTGATGGCAGTGCTGGGGCTGATGGCAGGGCTAGAACAGTGACAAGGAAGGGCTGATGGCAGTGAGCACAGAGAACATCTTTTCTGTATCCATGTGCCCTGATGGGGGAATAAAGGACCCTGGGAGTGCCAGCGACTGCAGCTTCGCAAAGGGACTCAGCACCCTTGTCATGGGGAGAGGGCAGGGGGTGTCTGAGCTGCTGTGATGAAGACAAATGAGCGCATTTATGGCAGCTCCAGAAGAGTAACATCTGCATGGGGCCTTAATGAAAAGCCAGGTATCTGGAAATACAATTACTGGCTGGATTGTCAACAGCAAATTAAACCCTACTTAGGCTGGGTGCTGCCTTTCTTCTGGGGTTGCTTTCCATAGGTAGGAAATCAGCAGAGTTCTTGGGGCTCAAAGCTTTGTCATTATTTGGAGGAGTGTTTACGCTCATGGACCCAAATTTCTCCCATCCCTGGAGCATTCAGTCTCCTTCTGATTCAGCACAGGCACAACAGGCAGCTTCACCCTGTCCTGCAGTCATGCCTGCATCTTTGGGGTACCAGATTTGTGGATTCAAGCCCTGCTCCCTTTCTGGGCAATTAGTCAACTGCTGGAGAGGGCTCAAGGCACATCCTGAGGGATGCTGAGCACCTTCAGCTCCCCATGAAGGCAACTTCTTGCCAGGCACTACAGCTCAGTCTCCGGGTGCTTACGCAGAGAGTGAGCGGTCAGCTGCCTCCCTGTTGCACCCTGCAGAGACCTGCAGGACAAAGGAGGGTTCCAGCAGCTCCTGGGTCGTGGTGACACTGAGCCTGGAGTGAGCTAAGCTTGAATGGGTTCCAGCTTGCTAAGTTAAAGCTGGTGCCAGCGTGGAGAGGAGCCTGAGGGGGGGCGTTCAGGCTGCCAGCCAGGGCTGTGCCCCACGACAGGACCATGGCAGGACCACAGCAGCCCCGTGGAGCTGGGGCTCACAGAGGGATGCTCTGTCCCCTGCCCAGGAAGTTGTCCATGTGCTTCCACTGCGTTGAACTTCCACAGCTCTGTCACTTCACAGTCTCCCCTTCCAACACCAGCATCTTCAAAACCCCTTCAGCTCATGGGGTTCCTGGTGGATTCCACAGAGGCCCTCAAAGCTGGGAGGGAGTTGTTGCAGCTACTCAGAGAGGTGGGAGGAGGCGAGCGGGCGGCGAGCGACAGCACATCTTTGCCCCTTGCACCCTTCCACACTCCTTCTGCTTCCGACTCCCTTTTTTGGCCGTGCATGACATCAGCAGCTGTTCTTAGAAAATCACAGATGGACGGGAAGCCGAGGCAGCTGACAGCACAAACATCCTGTCTCTGCCCAGTGCCTTTCCTTCCTCTGCCAGGTTCTGCTCTCCATCCCTCTCTGAGGTGGAGGAGCCCAGGGAGCTCTGATGAGTGCATGACCTCCTTGCCCAAGAATTGTTTTGTCCTCTTGCAAGTTTCCAAAAATGCCTTCCAATGCATCAAGCAATGTTTTTAGAGTGGGATACAGTCATGGGGCGAATGAGGGAGGCACAGCATGGCCTGTCCCATGCTCCAGAGACAGAGCGTGCGTGTCCCAAGCAGTATCAGTGAGTGCTCTGGTTGTTCATCATGCAGAGTGTGTTTGATCTGTGGGGTTTTGCTGATCAGTCTCTGCTGTCCATGATTCCCCAGAAGAGCTACACTAATATGTGCCACAGTCAAAATAAATGCCTTTGCCTGCCTCTCCCACCAGCCCTAGTCCCCAGGTGAGAACTTTCAGCTTGGAGCTGAGTCCACAGCAGGTCTGGAAAGAGTAAATCACCATATCCTGGTGTTTATTTTAAAAAGCCCAGAAGCAGTCTGAGATCTGTGGATCAAAAGGGGCCTTGGGGAAAGTCAGCTGGGACTGCTGCTGCAGCACAGGTGAGGGCTAAATTGGAAGGGGGAAAATGTAGATCAGACATTAGGAAGAAATTCTTCATGATGAGGGTGGGGAGGCCCTGGCCCAGGTTACTCAGGGAAATGGTGGCTGCCCCATCCCTGGAGGTGTTCCAGGCCAGACTGGATGGGGCTTTGAGCCTCCTGATCAGTGGGAGGTGTCCCTCCCCATGAGAGAGGGAGTGGAACTGGATGGGCTTTAAGGTCCCTTCCAACCCAAATGATTCTATGATCCTATGAACATGCAGTGCCCTTTCACTTTTGCTCTCCTGCTTTATACCCAGGCGAAAGCCCCTCTGCCGACCCTCTGAGCGTGCGTGCTGGGTGGCTGTGCCGGCTCCAGCCCCGGGCAGCGGGCTCTGCAGCATCACTGTCCGTGACAGCCCTGTGCCGGAGCGCAGCGCCGGCAGCCTGACCTCTTTGTGTCACTGTAGCTGGTGCAGGAGAAGTGCTCCGGCTTCTCATGCCGTGCACACAAGCAGCTGCTCGGAGGGCGGCTGTAAATCGTGCTCTCTGAGCAGTTGACAGATGCAAGGTGGCAGGCACAGGCGCCCAGGACCCTGCGAACGGCTGCAGCATGAGGAGCAGCGCAGAGCAGCGCTGCCAGCTTCCATCCTCCCAGCCCCACCCTGGGACAGAGCTGGATGAGGGGCTGCACTCGGTCACAAGGACATAAATTTGTCCTCCCGAGTCCATCACGTGCTTCTCGCAGTACCTTGCAGGAGCCGCTGACCGCTAGACTGTGTAAAGCAAGGGTGGAGCATCCCTGCCCCATGGAAAAGCTGAGAAAGAAAAATCCTCCCTGGTGGGATGGCCGGGCCAGATCCTGCAGGGACAGCGGTGTCTGCAGAGGGGCAGGTGGGAGATGGGCAGAAGCTATTCTGGACGGGTGCTCCATGGCATCCTGGTTTGTTTTGTCTCTGGAGGTGTTTCTGATGAGGAGCCAGCTCGTCCCACCTGGCAGCACATCCCACTGAGCAGCCAGCAGCACAAGATGCCCTGATCATAAAGAGTTTCAAAGACAGGACTAGGCAGGGCTCAATATATTATCATCTTACTATTATTACTAACACATCACTTCAGGTGCCAAAAAGCAGATTTCCTGGCATGCTTTCAGGGCTCTTATTCCAGACCTGCATCCCAGCTGCAACTTTGACAATGACGCTCTTGAGCTGTGCTTGTTCAGGTGCAGCATGCAAACAAACCACAGAGCAACCAAGCAATTACTGGGATTCGCAGCCTGTCCTGTCCCAGATGTTATTTCTAAGCGTGTCCTTGGCCAAGACTGTTCTGGGTAGTTCAGTTCTGTGGACTGAAGGTTCCAGGGATGTGGTTGAGATAAGGAACTGCTTCCTATTGCTGTTGCCAGGTCCTGCCAGGAGCAAGACTGAGCCAAGTCCCCACAACGTGCAGGCAGGAGAGCAGTGCCCGTGCCCAGGTGGTCAAGAGAGCCAATGGCATCTTGGCCTGTGTCAGACACAGCGAGGGCAGCAGGAGCAGGGCAGGGATTGTGCCCCTGCACTGGGCACTGGTGAGAGAGCACCTCGAGTACTGGGGTCAGTTCTGGGCCCCTCAGAACAAGAAGGACATTGAGGGGCTGGAGTGTGTCCAGAGAAGGGCAATGAGGCTGGTGAGGGGGTTGGTGAATAAGCACTATGAGGAGAGGCTGAGGGAACTGGGGTTGTTTAGCTTAGAGAAGAGGAGGCTGAGGGGAGACCTCATCCCTGTTTACAACTCCCTGAGAGGAGGCTGTGACTGGGCGGGTGCTGGGCTCTTCTCACAAGTGACCAGCGACAGGACGAGAGGGAACGGCCACAAGTTGTACCAGGGCAGGTTTAGACTGGACATTGGGAAGAATTTCCTCACTGAGAGAGTGGTCAGGGACTGGGACAGATTGCCCAGGGAGGTGGTGGAGTCTCCATCCCTAGAGGGGTTTAAAAGACGGGTGGATGAGTTTCTTAGGGATATGGTTTAGTAGGGAGCCAGGCACGGCTGGACTCGATGATCTCAGAGGTCTCTTCCAACCTTACAATTCTATGATTCTATGATTCTATGAACAACCCCATCCTATTCCTCAGGCTCACAGCTCAGGGAAGAAAAACCCTTCATGAGAGTCCTTGTCTACCTCCCAGACCTGCAATCTCTCCAGGATCAGACTCCAGCACTGCCTGTTGCAGTCTCTGGCTTGTCTGGCTTGAAGTTCACTAGTGGAGCTGGATCACACACATGGCAAAGTAAGAAGGCAGGACCAACTGCATGCTCATTCCTCCCTATTCTAGCTGGATCCCTCCTTTTCCCCACCTTTGATCCTTCTCCAAACCATCCTGTAACAGTTATCATGCCATCCCCAGACTCCCTGATGCAGGAGCTCCCGGGAAGCACTCTGTGTAGCAGCCCCATTAGCATGTACACCTTTCCAGGGAGTTTCTGCTGCTGTATCCCCATGGGAGGGTTGCCACAGTGGCCAAGGTGTGCTTGCTCAGCCGTGATGGTGTAGGGGTGTCTGAGGGTTGGTTAGCTGAGCTCAGCACCACCCCATCTCCTCTGGTCACTCTTGGTTTCCTGGCTTTGTCCTTAACGCAGCCGTCCTTGAAGAACAGGCTCAGGGACGCAGCAGGGGAAGTGTGGAAGGAGGGTGTTCATTACAGCTTTAGGTGAACATAACTCTCATTTGAGGTGTTGTGCTTCTGTACAGTATAAATATGTGTGAACACAGGCACCAGAGTAGCCCTGTCTCTGCAGGTTATGTGTGACCCGTCCTGACCCCTTAGCGAAGTGTCTGTTGTCAAATAACAGCACAAGATAAATTGGAGTCTGTGAGTGCCTGAGCTGAGACCACCATGCTCGTTACTTGTGAGTGCAATTAGGAATGACACTGCAGCCTTGAGCCGTGTGTTGTCTCATCCCTGCTGAACTCCAGTCTCTGAGCACAGGAACAAGTGCCCACAGCACCGTGTTTCTCCACGCAACCAGATGCTAATTCATATTCGGAGACTTTTCCAGTCCCAAATGGCTTAGGAGCTATCCTGGTAAGAAAGACAAAGGCAATATCATAAGCCTTGCTTTATAGATGCAAAATCGAGGCACCAAAAAGTTTAAGAGACTTAATAGGGATTTGGAGAGGAGGGTCTCTGAAACCTGAGGGTGGAAACATCTCTGGGAGAGGGCTTGACTTTCCAGCATCCACCTCATCAAAAACACCAGGGGGCACAAACCAAGATGTATCTGCACCTATGGGTGAGGGTTCCCTCTGCCAGTGCAGCCCCCTGGTGCCTCAGGCTGGTGGGATGCAGCAGCCCCTGGGGCTGGCACTGGGCAGAGATGTGTGCCCCTCCCTGCAGGGCATGCAGAGGCCCCACGGACCAGCACACGGATACCAGGGACACTGGTGCCAAGGCTAGAAAGGGACCTAACCTACTGACACGAGTGAGCTTCTTGAAAGCAGCCCCCATGGCCACACACAGGCCACCAGAGCCCCTTGGCATGTGCAAGGAACACTCTGGAGACCAAGAGGGAGTTAGAAGGTCCCAGGGAGCTCTTCCTTCAGGGGAGCTGCAATCCTGTTTGTCCCTAGCTTGCTGCCATCACCCAGGGTCTTCTGAAAGGATTTGTCTCTCTCCTCTATGCTCCTCCTTCTCTTGCATAGTTTTGGTGGCTCTGGCTTGTTGTGTCACAGCCTGGGGAACTTTGACAGCACCTGCCCTGTGTGTGCACCTGCACCTCTGTACAAGTGAGTGTCAGCACGTGTGTGCACGCTTGGAAGGGGAGAGGCAATCCTGTAACCATCATCATGGAATGGGTTGGGTTGGAAAGGACCTCGAAGCCCACCCAGTTCCAACCCCCTGCCATGGGCAGGGACACCTCCCACTGGATCAGGGGGCTCAAAGTCCCAAGGATGGGGCAGCCAACACTTCTCTGGGAAACCTGGGCCAGGGCCTCCCCACCTTCACAGGAAAATATTTCTTCCCAAGATCTCATCTCAATCTCCCCTCTTTCAGCTGAAAACCCTTCCTCTTCATCCTATTCCTGCACTCCCTGGTCAAGAGCCCCTCCCCAGCTTTCCTGGAGCCCCTTTCAGTGCTGGGAGGCTGCTCTAAGGTCTCCTCAGAGTCTTCTCCTCTCCAGGCTGAACAACCCCAACCCTCTCAGCCTGTCACACATAACCTAGGAAGGGTTGATCTGTTAGAGGGTAGGATGGCCCTACAGAGGGACCTGGACAGACTGGAGAGCTGGGCTGATTCCAATGGGATGATGTTTAATGAGTCCAAATGTGGGGTACTTCATTTTGGACACAACAATCCCATGCAGAGCTACAGACTGGGGACAGAGTGGCTGGAGAGGAGTCAGGCAGAAAGGGACCTGGGAGTACTGGTGGACAGGAAGCTCACCATGAGCCAGCAGTGTGCCCAGGTGGCCAAGAAGGCCAATGGCATCCTGGGCTGCATCAGGAATAGTGTGGGGAGCAGGACCAGAGGAGTTATCGTCCCCCTGTACTCGGCACTGGTCAGGCCTCATCTTGAATATTGTGTCCAGTTCTGGGCCCCCCAGTTTGGGAAAGATGTCAGGATGCTGGAGAGTGTCCAGAGGAGGGCAATGAAGATGGTGAAGGGGCTGGAGCACAAGCCCTACGAGGAGAGACTGAGGGAGTTGGGGCTGTTTAGTCTGGAGAAGAGGAGGCTCAGGGGAGACCTCATTGCTCTCTACAACTCCCTAAAAGGAGGCTGTAGTCGGGCAGGGGTTGGTCTCTTCTCTCGGGTGACCAGGGACAGAACCAGAGGGCATGGACTCAAGCTTTGTCAGGGAAAGTTTAGACTTGATGTGAGGAAAAAGTTCTTCACTGAAAGGGTGATTGGTCATTGGAATGGGCTGCCCAGGGAGGGGGTGGAGTCACAGACCCTGGAGGTGTTTAAAGGGAGACTGGATGAGGCACTGAGTGCCATGGTTTAGATGATGGTTGGTGTTAGTGTTGGTGTTAGTGTTGGGTTATAGGTTGGACTTCATGATCTCAGAGGTCCTTTCCAACCTTGTAATACTGTGATACTGTGAAGGTATCTCAGCAGCACTGCTCTTGAGAGTGGCTGGGCTTTGGAGCACAGGCATGAGCGTCTGCGTGGGCAGGAGCACCTTGGGTGCCCAGGGGAGCTGGAGGATGGGTGTCACTGGCAAGCACTGCCCATGCCCACAACTGGCCAGGGTGGGAGGCAGTGCTCCCGGGCAGGAGCTGTGCACCACCAGGAGGACCCATCCCTGAGGACATGCAGGTCAGGGCTTACCCACTGAATGTGCCTGTGGCACTCCCCATCCAGTAGTGAGAAGGACACCTGGAAGGAGCAAGGGAGCCCTGAGCCCCCCAGGGCACCTCAGAGCCTGCTCCCCACCAGCAGGCCCGTAGCCTTGGCTACCTCCATCCTCACAGACACACATCACCCCACCGCCCCAGGCTCCCTGGGCACTGTAAGGCATCAGGAGGAGGTTGGCAGAGAGGCACTCAAGGGCTTTTAGAAACACTTTGTGTTTCCATACACGGGAGAGCAGGACAATCAGCGCTGGATGCCCTGTTGTCACGTCTGGCTCTTTAGAAAGCCGGAAACTGAAGATTTTTGGGAACACCACATGCTGAGATGCATTTGCTTCTCTCTGATTTTCGAGCTGTCTGGCTTGCGGGCGCAGTGCTGCGATCACAGAGCCAGAGCTCTGCTACTTAAAATACAGGGAAGCAAGCTGGGTTTTCACACAAGCCCGTGGCTCCTGGAGCTGCAGTGTGGGAAGCCCCCACTGAATGCTGAGAGCGCAGCAGTTCCCGGAGCCGGCCACGCGCTGTGCGTGGCTGTGGGTGAGTAAATGGGCTGCTGAACTCTGAGCCAGGGGGAAAGCATTGGCAATTGCCTGCAAAAGTGCAAAGTGGCACCACTGGCTGTGCAGCCTCGGCTGGCCGAGGGGCTCCCGGCTGAGGCAAGGGTGGGGGAAAATTGTGCAGCCCTCAGAGACCCAGAGGGGCTCCAGCAGGCTCAGATGCTGATTACTGTGTGGCAAAACAGCCCCACACCTCCTCAGAGCCTCGCCAGGCCAGGCTGAGGTGGCTGCTTACCACCCCAGCAGCAGCAGCAGCAGCAGCAGGCTCCGCTCTGCAAGCAGTGTTTGCAAGCAAAAAAAAAGGGTATTTGCTGATGGGTTTTTCATAGAATCCTAAAATGAGGTTTGGGTCAGAAGGGACCTCAAAGTCCATCCATGGACAGGGATATCTCCCAGTGCATCACGGGGCTCAAAGCCCCATCCAACCTGGCCTTGAACACCTCCAGGGATGGGGCAGCCACCACTTCTCTGGGAAACCTGGGCCAGGGCCTCCCCACCCTCATCATGAAGACTTTCTTCCTAAAGTTCAGTCTAAATTTTCCCCCTTCCAGCTCAAAGCCATTGGCCCCCATCCTGTTACTATTTGCCCTTGTAAAAAGCCCTCCCCAGCTTTTCCCTTTCAGTACTGGGAGGCTGCTCTAAGGTCTCCCCAAGAGCCTTCTCTTCTCCAGGCTGAACAACCCCCACTCTCTCAGCCTGTCCTCATATAGGAGGCCCTCCAGCCCTTGGATCATCTCCGTGACCCCCTCTGGACTCACTCCACAGGAGCTGTTATTCTGATGGGATGCTGTAAAGTGCTTTAGCAATAGTTGGTGGAAGGAGGAGTGGAGGAATTGCTTATGAGAGCAGGGTGCAGCAGTGGGAATTGTGGCTGTGGATCCCGACTCTGTGAGCAGTGTTTGGGAAGATCTGAGACATATCTGCTATAAATTGGGTAAAAGGGTTGTTTGTGATCTCCTTCTCCTGCAAGGAGCTCATGTCTCAGGGCTCTCAGTGAGGGTGTGCTGTCTCTGCCCTGGTCACAGGAAGCCCAGCACTGCTTCTGGCAATCCCTTGGTGTCTGGTTCTCTGCGTTTCTTTGGGACCAAGCAAGAGTTTGTCTCTGTGGCTCTCTGTTAATATTACATCCTGTGTGCTTTCAAAGCTATTCTGTGGTTTGGCTGAGGGCCTCACTTAATATCTGACTGATGTCCTGGCTCAGAGAGATCATAGTCAAGTTTGTAGGCATGTGGTTCATGGTTCGTGCTGGCGCCGTGCTCAGGAGCATCCAAAGAATAGGATGTCAAATGTGCTCTGCAGTAGGGTGAATTCTGAACCCCCACAGACCAGGGGTGGATTTTCTCAGTGGAAGAGATGGCTTCACCACAAGGTCCTGAGGCCTTGATGCCCTGGGAAGTGTGCTAGGGTTGGGGCAGGATGCTTAAAGGTGGATGTGGTAAAGCCCTGGGTAGCAGCATTGTCAGGGAGTCCTTCGGCCCCAAGGGGATGAATCTGAGCCACAGCCCAGCATTCTGAGTGTTGCTCTGCTGAGACTATGCCAAGAGGGAGCATCTTGCCAAATTCCTGAGGTAGGCTGGATATGAGGAGTTACGTATGTTCCCCATGACTTACACAGTGATGGTCTCCTTGGGCTGCAGTGAGGGGTTGATCCCAGGACTGCAGTCATCAGTGCTGCAGGGTTTGGGGTCATTGCTCCATAAGGAGCTGCATGCATGGTGGGACAGCCACAGACCTCCAGCATCCCACCCCCTGCTCTCTGAGCTTTGGCTCAGCCAGTGGTGAAGGAAATTCCTTATGGACTGTTTCCAGGCTACTGGATCCCCACCACAGCCACGGTGTGAGCCAGCCCTTCTCCCCATGGGATGCAGTTTGGTTCCCACCAACCCAGTGGTCAGGAAGCTGGTACAGGGAGATGTGATGCTGATGCAGGGAGTCAGCTGGTGAGGCCACGCTGGCCGAGCTCGCAGATGTCTGCAGGGCACACGAGCCCAGCACAGCTGCCTGCCTGTCCTGTCCTGTTTTATGTCTCAGAAACAAGGAAATAAATGACCCAGAATGAGATTTTTAAAGCTGAAGGGGGACTGTGTCAGATATGGTCCTTTTTGTGCCGTTTGTGATATCTGCAGCCTAGAGTGATGTCTTTCCCCTGGGAGCTGCTCCAGCTGTACCTGGGGGTGGCTGTACCCCAGTTTCCAAACCTGAGCTGCGTGCCCAGCTGGCTGCCAGCAGGCTGGAGCTCCTGGGCCACCACAGCTGGGCTGCCTGTGGTGGCCCCAGCTGGAGCTGGGGACCGTTCTCATCCCAGGGCATGGTGTTCCTAAGGCAGGAGGGATCCACAGTCCACAGGTGTGCTGGTCCCCCCTTTCCAGGCTGCTCTCCTGATGTAGGTAGCGCTCAGATCCTCTTGTTGCAGAACCCTGGGCTTTCCTCAGCCTCCAGTTTTCTGTTGTCTCTGCTCCACCACGAGCTGCAGCCACGCACAGCTCTCCAGGGCCTTCTGGGAGCCAACAAGGGGGCTCACAGACCCAGCGTTAGTGGACCCCATATGTCAGGATCACCATCCTGGTAGACTTGTTTTTTTCTTGTTTCTTGCCATACAACAGAGCAAAGCAGAGTACTCTGGCTTCCTGGGGTGACGTTGAGTCAGCCAGAGAGGGGCAGTGAGGGAGCTGAGAAGTGGCACACCCAGCTGCAGCCCCACAAAGCAGCTCTGGGTGTGCTGCTGCGCCTCACTTTCCCCCTCTGTGAAGAGAGGATGCTTTTTCTTAGGTGTCTGCATGAGGCATTACTGCCAGACCAGCACTCAGGGCAGCACGCTGAGCTGAGCAGGTTAAATGGATGACTTTAGCCACCTAAAGTCCTTGATGTGGGCCTCTGAACCACAGGCCACGCTGGGAAAGGCACTCATTTTCTCCATCCACTTCCAGGTGGGACACATCTGGTGTGAGGGCAGAAGGGAGCACTCACGCTTCTGCTACCAGGGGATGCAGGGAGGATGCAATGGGCCCCTGGGTCCAGTTGGCAGCTGGGGACCATGGCTGCAGCACACCTGGCTTGTTCTTCGAGATTATAGAATCGTAGAATCATCTGGCTGGAAAAGATCTGTCAGATCATCGGGTCTTGTGTGCTTCGGATTAGGAAACAGCAAGAATGGGATCAAGCAATAAAAAGTGACCTGATAGAGAGAAAGAAAAGCCCACAGCTCCCTCAAAGGGGCCTTGGGTGCCTGGAGCTATTTTTTTGCAGTGTAAAAGGACCTGGAGGTGCTGGCCCACAGGGGCAGAACATGATCCAGCAGTGGCCCAGGTGGGCAAGAAGGCCAGCAGCATCCTGGCTTGGCCCAGCCATGGGGTGGGCAGCAGGGGCAGGGAAGGGATCGTCCCCCTGCACTCGGTGCTGCTGAGGCTGCACCTCAAGTCCTGGGTTCAGTTTTGGGCCTCTCAGTGCAGGAAAGACCTTGAGAGGCTGGAGAGTGTCTGGAGAAGGGAATGGAGCTGGGGAAGGGTCTGGAGAACAGGGGTTGTGGGAGTGGCTGAGGGCCCTGGGGCTGTTTAGTCTGGAGAAGAGGAGGCTGAGGGGAGACCTCATCGCTCTCTGCAGCTCCTGGAGAGGAGGCTGTGGTCAGGTGGGTGCTGGGCTCTGCTACCAAGTGACAAGGGATGGGATGAGAGGGAACGGCCTCAGGTTGTGTCAGGGGAGGTTTAAGTTGGATATTGGAAAAGTGTCTTCACTGACAGAGTGATGAAGCCCTGGCAGAGGCTGCCCAGGACAGTGGTGGAGTCTCCATCCCTGGAGGGGTTCAGAAGCCATGGCACTTGGGGACAGGGTTCAGTAGGCACCGTGGGGTTGGGCTGATAGTTGGACTGGATGAGCTGAGATGTCTTTTCTAACCAGTGCTTGCAGTCAGTGTTAAGATGTTCTTTCTGCTTGGATTTTTCTTTAGAAAGTCAGGATTTCAGGTTTCATCTCACTGATTTGGTGAGGAACTTCTCGGGTTGCCAGATGATCAGGGCACAGTGTTTCTCACCTGGCAGCTGGCAGCCTGTGGGAAGGGCTGTCCTGCCACCCCTGCTTTACCCTTCTCTTTCCCCTCTTAGTACCCCCTGGGGCACTCCCGAGCAGTGTCAGACCGGAGAGTTAAGATCTAACCTTATGGGGAAGAAAAGACCACTTTCTGGTAATCTGGGTCCCAAACCAGGTCCCTGGGGGATCAACAGGATCACATTTTCTTCTCTCTCCTTGAACTCCTCCCCAAATAGTGGGGTTTTTTTCCCAGGGCTGTTCAGCGAGGGCAAAGCAGGAGGACTCCAAGTGAGCAGCAGTGCCCAAAAGTGGCACCTGGTCAGAGCACAGAGCGGGGCTGCACAGCAGCTCTGGCATCCCTGAGGTTTGGTGGGATGGTGGACACAGCCTTGCAAAGCTGCTGCGAGACCTGCTCTGGTTTTGGCATGGAAGGTGTCACGCAGCTGCCTGTGTGCGCACCGCTGAGCTGCCCGGAGCGTTCCCCTGACCTCCAGAGGATGAAGCTCTGGGGCCAGCGAGCCCTGGGCATGGTGCCTGCCCTGCAGCAGGTCATTCCCATCTCCATCTCCCTCTGGGTGCTGCTGCTGTGTGTTCACACGCTCAGTGTGGAGCGACGCGCGCTGGCGCCGGCTCGTGCCGGAGCAGCCGGTGCTGCCGCGCTCGCCTGGTGCCCGTGGGCTGGGGCAGCACGGAGGTGGCTGCAGGCCCTGTCCCCCTCCACCCGCAGGGCTGGGAGGGATGCCCGCTGCAGGGATCCAGCGGATCCAGTGCCTCATCTCCTGGCAACGGTCCTTCCGTAGCAACCGCCGAGGGGAGCTGGAGCAGGACGGCCGCGGCCGGGGAGGAGGAAGAGTGGGAGGCCTTGGTGGACCCCCAGGTACGTGTGGCTCTGGCCGGACACTGGATGGGTCCCACTGGCATCCTCCCCCGGCCCCAGGGGCACCAGGACAGCATGGGGCCAAGGGCAGGCACTGGGCTGGGGGGCAGCAGTGGGTGCAGGGGCTGCTGCTTCCTGGCCATCGCTCGGGCAGTGGAGGGTGGGAGCAGAGCCAGCAGGAGCTCCAGCTGGTGTCCTCCAAGCATGACCATGGCCTGGCCAGCCTGCCCAGCAGAGCCAGCACGGGGCTGGTGGGGCTTCCTCCATGGACAGCCTTCTCTTGCCCTGCCTCGGCTTTGGCAAGGCCAAACCACCTGCTGTTTGGATTAGTGGCACCAGTGCCCCAATGGGGCCTCTCTTGGCTTCCCCTCAGCAAGGAAAACCAGTGCCCATGGACCAGTTCCCCCAACAGCCAGCCAAGCCCATGTCCCAGTGCATGGGGGCTCCGTGCCCGGTGCTCACCCAGGCATGTCCCTGCAGGATTGCTCCTCCTTGGCCCATCCTGGTTTGTGGTTGAACGTGAGTCACAGAGTGAAGATCTCCATGACTTACCTTGTTATTCCTTTTTTCACTGCTGGCCTATTTGAATTTGCTTTGCTTTGCACTCCCACTTGCCTCCCCTCTCTCTTAGCAGTGCCTGTACCTGTTGAATGCAGATCAGTGCACTCCACCATTGTTACTTCATCTCAGACTTTTGGTGTTCCTTACCTCTCCAGGACCCTCCCTGTGTGCATCCCTTCCACCCCATGCCATGGTTGGTGGCTCTATTCAGCTGAGGCCATTCCCCTCCCTGGGAGCAGGGCACCAATATCTGACTAAGGTTCAAGGCTGAGTTGTAGCAAAGGGATGGTGGGGACATGGCCTGGTAAACCATGGGGAACATAGCACCTCTCTGCAGAGCACACAGAGGACAGAGACCCTTGTAGCTTCTTGAACGGGGGCAAATATGATTGTCCTGTAGCATCGTCCCAAAGATCTGCACCTCTCATCTGAGGACAGGCTGAGAGAGTTGGGGTTGTTCAGCCTGGAGAAGAGAAGGCCTGTCCCTACCATCCCAGCAATCCTCATCTCCTCCTCACCTGCTACTCCTTGCTATCTGGAGCCCTGAGTCCAATCCTGGAGCCCTCAGCACAGGAAGGACAGGGATCTACTGGAGCGAGTCCAGAGGAGGCCACGGAGATGATCCAAGGACTGGAGCATCTCTGCTATGAGGACAGGCTGAGAGAGTTGGGGTTGTTCAGCCTGGAGAAGAGAAGGCTCCAGGGAGACCTTAGAGCAGCCTCCCAGGACTGAAAGGGGCTCCAGGAAAGCTGGGGAGGAGTTCTTGATCGGGGAGTGCAGGGATGGGATGAGGGGGAAGGGTTTTCAGCTGAAGGAGGGGAGATTGAGATGAGATCTTAGAAAGAAATGTTCTCCTGTGAGGTTGCCCAGAGCAGTGGTGGCTGCCCCATCCCTGGAGGTGTTCCAGGCCAGGTTGGATGGGGCTTTGAGCCCCCTGATCCAGTGGGAGGTGTCCCTGCCCATGGCAGTGAGGTTGGAACTGGATGGGCTTTGAGATCCCTTCCAACCCAACCCATTCCATGATTCTGTGATTCTTTAGGTCTGTGGTTCCCACCCTTTCTGCCGCTGCTGCTCTGCTTCCCCCATCCCCACCCTCCCTGTGGTGCCTGTGGGTCGCAGAGCGTTCCTGTGGGTCACAGAGTGTTCCCTGTGGGTCGCAGAGCATTCCCTGTGGGTCGCAGAGCGTTCCTGTGGTGCCACAGCCCAGTTCACCCGTGCAGGGAGCTGGCGTGAGGGCTGCAGCCTGCACCGCCCGGGCTGCGACTGAGCTCTGGGGCAGGCCAGAGATGCTGCTTTTTCCTCTGAACCAACAAACGGCCTTCACAGGAATAGAGTGTGCAAAGCAGGCACTTGGAGAATCACAGCCAGAGAGTGCAGGTTCCAGAGGACACGGGGAGAAAGCGGAGCTGGAGGTGATCCATCTGCAGGTGGTGGGGGAAGGAGCTGGGGCCCAGCAGGCGCCCGCAGGCACGAGCATCTCTGGGCACGGAGCTGCTGGGAAAGCAGGGCTGAGTCAGCTCTCCCCCTCCTTCCTCCCACCCTGGGCCTCCTCACATGCAAAGCCCCGCGGAGCCAAGGTGGACTGATGGAAGGATGAGGGGTGTAAACGGGTGGTAAGCAGTGTTTGGTCATCACTCCGTGCTGTCGTGGGGCCGTTGTACCTCTGGGCAGTATTTTGGGACGTTTTACAAGGGCAAGAGGTGATAGGACAAGGGGGAATGGCTTTAAACTGGAAGGGGGAAGGTTTAGAATAGACCTTAAGAAGGAATTCTTCACGATAAGGGTGGGGAGGCCCTGGCCCAGGTTGCCCAGAGAAGTGGTGGCTGCCCCATCCCTGGAAGTGTTCCAGGCCAGGTTGGATGGGGCTTTGAGCCCCCTGATCCAGTGGGAGGTGTCCCTGCCCGTGGCAGGGGCGGTGGAATTTAACACCCACTCATCATTTAAACCATGGCACTCAGTGCCTCATCCAATCTGTTTTTAAACACCTCCAGGGACGATGACTCCACCCCCTCCCTGGGCAGTTCATTCCAATGGCCAATCACCCTTTCAGTGAAAAATTTTTTCCTAGTATCAAGCCTAAACCTCCCCTGATGAAGCCTGAGACCATGTCCTTTTGTTCTGTCACTGGTCTCTGAGAGAAGAGACCAACCCCTGCCTGCCTACACCCTCCTTTTAGGGAGTTACAGAGAGCAATGAGGTCTCCCCTGAGCCTCCTCCTCGCCAGGCTAAACAGCCCCAGCTCCCTCAGTCGCCCTTCACAGGGCTTGTGCTCCAGCCCCTTCCCCATCCTCGTTGCTCTCCTCTGGACATTCTCCAGCATCTCAACATCTCCCTTAAACTGAGGGGCCCAGAACTGGACACAGCACTCAAGGTGCAGCCTGACCAGAGCCAAATATAAGCCAAACCATTCTATGATTCTGCCAGGAGGGGCCTTGTTGATGCTTTGTCCCATTGTCTGGGGACAATGGGACTTGCCTTTCCCTTGGCCATGCAGATGCTCACATGCGAGACATTCATCACACACAGCAAGCCCCTGGAGACCAAAAACCTGAGCCCAGGTACCCAGACCACGGGGAGTTCCTTGGCAGGTTTTCTGACATCATCCCCAAATGATGTGTTTGGCCCAACTCTCCAATCTGGAGATCCCCATCTGCAGATTTCCAACCCCAAAAGTGACTTACAGGACCTCTCAGATTTCCTCAAGCTTCCTGCCTCCCAGGTAAACAGAATCCTTGTGACCCATCACTTTTTTCCTCAGACTTTGGATCAGCTCTGCCTGGAGCATGGGGAGCACTCAAAGGCAAGATGGGGCACTGGAGTCCTGTACCTATGGGTCTCCTCTCCATAGCTGGATGTTTGGATGGGGCAGAGCTCTCCAGGCAGAGAGAGATGTGGAGCTGTTGTAGAAAAGCCTGCAGAAGAAATAGTGAGGTGTCTCTGTCCTGAAACCTTCAGTTAGTGCTTGAGTGGTGAGGGGTCCCATGGAGGAACAGGAACTGATTATCCTGGAATGTGTCTCTGTGTGCAGAGGGACCAGGAAAAACATATTCTTCTACCAAGGGCATCTGTGTCTGTCTGAACTGATGCCAGGGCTACCCCAAAAGCACAGCCTGCTCCATGGCAGGTTTCATCCAAGTGAACCTCCCAGAACTAGATTGGAACCATCTACAGAAAAACTCCGTAAAGAGACTGTAAGAGATCTTATGCAGATGAACTGTGTCTTTCCACACCTGTGGGCAGATCAGTGGGAAGAGCCTGTGATCTCTGGTTTTTGGCCTTCGTATGCTGCTGTGTTTAAAAATTTAGCAGCTATAATTTCAGGCACAGCAGGCAAGTCTCTCCATGATGCCGTTGCACTGGTCGAACCCAACTCAACTCCCAAGAACACAGCAGGACCTTGGCTTTACCATGGAGATCCCAGCCCCCTGGGGATCCCCTGAAATGCTGAGATTGGAGAGGCCCAGGAGGTGAGATGTGGAGAAGAGGGAGCAGCAGCAGCTGTCAGGGATCTGCTTCCCTTGGCATGAGGGCTCTTTGCAGCCCGTGTCCCTCCTAACAGCCGGCAGCAAGGAGCGCCGAGAGCGGGTCCCCTCTACAGGACCAGGGAGTGGGGTCCTGGCATGCAGCAATCTTGAAAAGGACTTAGGGACGAAGACAGAGGAAGCATTAAATGCAAGATCCCAGCAATGCCAATCCTGAGGGAGCAGAGTCAACCTGCAAATCCTGAGGATGCTGGGATTGTTTGGATTGTTGAAAGAAAGGGGATTCGACAGCTGCCTATCGATGTGTTACTGGGTAAACACTGGAGTAGGGAAGAAAGACAGGGTTCAGCTAAAGGACACAAGAAATGGTGCAGTGTTTGGTGATGTTCAAGCTGGCAATTCCGACAAAAGCACAAGCAGGCACTGTGGGAGGTGCTGCAGGGGGAGCGGGGCTGGTATGCCCGGGGGCTCCTTCCATCTCTCCCCTGCAATGTGCAACAGGAATGGAGATGTGGCTCCCTGCCCAGCCCAGCCTCTCAAAACCACTGCTACTGCAGCTTCATTTCTTTCTGGGCTCCAAGAATTAAGATGCTTCGTCTATTTATTGTGGTCCAGGCAGGATAAAGAATGTCATGGTCAGAAATTAAAAGGACCTAGAATTCAGGTCCACCTGGCTCAGGAGCAGTGCAGAGGACTGCCATAGGGTAGAGTTAGGGGATGAGGCTAAATGTGGCCATGGCTAGGGGTGTGAAAGCTTATTCCTGTAACACCCAAGCTGAGGGCCTATTGCAGATGCAGATGGGTGGCATCCTCCAGCCCAGGTCCCACAGGACCAGGTGTAGGAGCAGAAATGGTCCTTCAGACCTTGGACATGAAGGCAGTGTTGTATTATTGCTGCTTGAATTCTTAGTGCCAGGTTGATGATGCTCTAGCAATGCTAAATTGCAGTGATAAGGGGAGATAATTGCAATTAGAACCACTGTGCTGTAATTAGGGTGTTTTATATAAAATGGCAGAGGAGGCAGTGCTGATGGCATGGGTGGGCTCACTGTTGAAGCCAGGCATGACAGAAAGGACCAGGAGGTTCCCCTCAGCATTCATCAGCGATGGAGTGGGCTTGAGGACTTGGCAGGTTCTCAAAGTTATCACAGACATCAATCTGCCACAGAAGGTGGGGATGCCCAGCCCATGCTTCCCTGTCCTGTCACCCATGGGTGACTTTATCCTTTCCTAGCCATCGCTGCTGGTCTCATGGAGCAATGCCTGAGAGGCACTGCCGGGGAAGACAGGCTGAGAGTTGGGGTTGTTCAGCCTGGAGAAGAGAAGGCTCTGGGGAGACCTTAGAGCAGCCTCCCAGTACTGAGCAGTACTCCCAGTACAGGCTCTGGCCCGGGTTGCCCAGAGAAGCTGTGGCTGGCCATCCCTGGAGGTGTTCCAGGCCAGGCTGGATGGGGCTTTGAGCACTCTAATCCAGTGGGAGGTGTCCCTGCCCATGGCAGGGAACTGGATGGGCTTTGAGGTCCCATCCAACCCAAACCATTCCATGATGCTTCTGTGCTGGATATCTTCATCTGACCCCAAAGACCTGTCAGCTCTCAAGGGCTGTGGAGCAGCAGGCAACCTGGGGTTTGGTTCCCCCTGGACCAGGTGGCAGCTTCAAAGGCAGCAGCATCTCCTGCAGCATTTGCTCACCAGCTCAGCCGTGTTGCAGTGCCAAGAGCTGCCTGCCTGTCCCTGGCAGCAACGGAGAATGGGAATGGGCTCCTCTTCACCTTGGCTTGGGCACAGAGCCCCCTCTAACCCTGTCACCCAGCCCTTTGCTCTTCTGCAGCTCCAGCCCCTCCTTCTGCTCCTGGGGTGGCTGCTCCCAGCCCCACCAGCATCGCCAGCCTGAGGGGTCCCAGCTGTGCAGGCACCTGAGTTTCAGGCATCCTTGGCTGTCACCACACCGTGCAGGGCTGCAGGATGCCCCGTGTTTCACCAGGCAGGAGAGCTGTGAGAAGGGGAAGCTTTCAGCCAAAACCTTTTTTTTAAGTCGGGAAATAAAATCTACCTTTTTGTTTATTTTTTTTAAGGAACTCCCCTGTCACACTGAGCAGGTTAAAACCCATTTGGTTTTAAGTCAAAATGCATTATCTCAGTCCTTTCCTCCAGGATGCCTCAGCAGCACTGTCAGAGTTTCCTTCCATTTTAACCTTTTATGATAATTATAAAATTTCATCAAAGCTGGAATTGAAAGCTCTTGCTTGGGCCTAAACAGAATTGGTTTTATTTTCCAAGTTGCTTAAAAAAAAATGTTCATTTTAGTGCAGCTCATCTCACAATTATTTTTTCCTTATTTTTGCCTGTTCATTTCTTCCCCTTGGCCTCACCCACCACAGGAAGAGCTGCTGCAGAGCCTGACACCCGCTGGGTGGGCCAGAGAACAGCCCCTGTGCTGGCTGTTGTGCGGTGCCACCCCGGTGTGCAGTTTGTTGATCTCCTCTCCCAAGTGACAGGTGACAGGACAAGGGGAAATGGCCATAAATGGCACCAGGGGAGATTCAGACTGGATATTGGGAAGGATTTCTTTACCAGAAGGGTTCTCAGGCCCTGGCAGAGCTGCCCAGGGAGGGGGTGGAGTCACCATCCCCGAAGGTGTTTAAAAAACGGGAGATGAGTTAAGGGGTATGGTTTAGCCGAGAATGGGTGCGTTTGGAATTGATGACCTCAGAGGTCTTTTCCAACTGGAACATTCTATGATTCTATGATCCCGGTGGGCTTCAGCAAACACCTCTCTGCTCTGGCACTGCATTTGTCCAGGGGAGGAGGGAAGTCATTGGTCACTTGGAAGGTCAGGCAGGGAACGTCTTGTGGTGACAAAGCATCAGCATTGGCTTCCACCTTGCACCACTGCAGCGCAGCTCCTGCTGGTCACCTTCTCACCTGCCTCTTCTCCCCATCCTGCACTCTGTCTGCCTGTCTGTGCAGACAACAGTGCTCACCTGTTCCTCCTGCTCTGCTCCAGTTTTACTCTCTCTCATGTTCAGCCTGGAGGAGATGGGGGGCTGGTGTCTCAGAGCTGTTTGTGCCTTCTCACAAGGGAGGGAGGGGAAACAGGGGCTGAGCTCTTCTCTCTGGTGACCTGTGATGGGACTGGAGGGAATGGCAGGAAGATGTGCCAGGGGAGGAGTAGACTGGATATTGGGAAGAGGTTCTTCCCCAGAGGGTGGTGGAGCACTGGAACAGCTCCCAGGGAAGCAGTCCCAGCCCCCACTCTGCCAGCATTCCAGAAGCATTTGGACACTGCCCTCAGTCACACGGTGTGAGTGTTAGGAGTGTCCTGTGTAGGGACAGGAGTAGGACTGGATGATCCCTTCGGGTCCCTTCCAGCTCGGGGGATTCTATGGTTCTGTGTATTTCTGCCACACTCCGGGTTCTGCCCTCCGCTCCCCCTCCTCCACTTCTCTCCACCCTCCAACTGGTGAGACCAGGGCTGGGACAGCCACTGAGCCACCATCCTCACCAGAGCCGGCAGGAAGAGCCCGGTACCTGGCACGATCTGCCCGCTGTGCCATCTCCTGGCCCATCTCTCCTCTGTTTACCAGGCATCTCAAGGAAGATGCATAACGTGCCTCTTCCTCCCAGGAGCGCTGGGACTATTAATTAGTTAATGTTCGTACAGTGCTTTCAAGCTAAGTGCCAAGCAGGATGATGATAGGAGTAGAAATGTGTTCTTTCATCTTGTCTCCTTCCCTTTTCACTTGGGATAACAGCCAAGGTGCTCTGCCTTCACTGGGCCACCCCGTGGGGACGATGTTGCCTATTCTTGAAAAGCGGGGAGAGGAGATCTCCAGGGAGCAGAGCCCAGCAATGGGGGTGTATAAAGAAAGCAGAGAGAAGCTGGAGACAGCAGCAGGGTTCAGCTCTGGTGGGATCTGGGGATGCAGCTGTGTGCTCTCACCCTGGGACATTGGGTGCTGGTCCCTTCTCGCAAGTAACAAGTGACAGGAGGAGAGAAAATGACCTCAGGTTGAGCCAGGGAAGGTTTAGACTGGATATTTCTTTACTGACAGAGTGGTGAAGCACTGGAACTGCCCAGGGAACTGGTGGAGTCCCCATCCCTGAAGGAGTTCAAAACCTGTGTGGCTGTGGCACCTGGGGACAGGGTTTAGCAGACACAGTGGGGTTGGGCTGATGGTTGGACTGGATGAGCTGAGAGGGCTTTTCCACCCTTAATGATTTCACCAGCTTAGGCCCAGCGGGCTGAACTGTTCCTGGGGTCTCCCCAGTTAGGGTGGGAAGTGACTGCAACCTGCCCACTGATAGTGAGCCTCCTCAGTGGAGCTGTCTACCCTTTAGATACAGAAGGGGAGGAACCCTCCCTGTGAGAGCTGAGCCAGAAGGGCACGTGGCAGGCATTTCTCAAGCAGACAAGGGACTGAGGTCTTACTGTTGATGGAGGGGTACAAGGCCTCATGTGGCCTCCCCAAACCCAAGGAACCTCCTGTTGTCACTCCCATCTTGTTCCACCGTGAATGTCCAATCCAAGGCACCTCTGTACTTGACAAGGTGCCCCTGCACTGGGCACTGGTGAGGCAGCACCTCGAGTACTGGGGTCAGTTCTGGGCCCTTCAGTACAAGAAGGACGTTGAGGTGTTGGAGCAAGTCTGGAGAAGGACAAAGAGGCTGGGGAAGGGACTGGAGAACAAGTCCTATGAGGAGAGGCTGAGAGAACTGGGGTTGTTCAGCCTGGAGAAGAGGAGGCTGAGGGGAGACCTCATCACTGTCTGCAACTGCCTGAAAGGAGGCTGTGGCAGAGCAAGTGTTGATCTCTTCTCCCAAGTGACAGGTGATGGGACAAGAGGAAATGGCCATGAGTTGTGCCAGGGGAGGTTCAGGTTAGACATCAGGAAAAATCTCTTCCCTGAAAGGGTTCTCAGGCCCTGGAACAGCTACCCAGGGAGGTGGTTGAGTCCCCATCTCTGGAGGTGTTTAAAAAAAGGCTGGATGAGTTTTTGAGGGACATGGTTTAGCAGATGATGGGTGAGGTTGGACTTGGTGATCTCAAATGTCTTTTCCAACCAGAAAATTCTATGATTCTCTGTCATTGTGGGTCTTACCACCAGCCAGGATGGGTTTCCACATCCCAACCTCCCTGCTCTACTCGTCTCCTGCCCCCTTTCTTTACCTTCCCAGTTCAAGACATTTGGTTTTGCTTTAAGCCTACCTTTCTCATTAAACCCATGTAGCAGAGATGAGAACTGAGTGGGAGATGTGACCCCACACTTTTTGACTGGCACGTCAGGAGAGACAGTCCAAGGTATTCCTGACAAATGGGCCCCTTCCCAGGAGCTAGAGGTGAGACGTGCCCAGATTGTAGGACAATGCTGTTCTCTGGGTGCCCACTCCTAAGGGGGTAGGGTGGGTCTGATACAGTGGAAGCAGAACGGGGGTAGGAAAGGAGGACACTGCTGGGACAGAGGTTTCCTGAGCATGACAGGACAACTTGATGCTCATATTCACTTCACAACGTGAGCTGCTCCACCATGTCTGAGCCTCTGGGGCAGGTTCCCAACTTCACACCTCCTTCTCCCACCTCGGCTGCACCCAGACCTGAACCTGACCTGAGGACAGGACCCGTGCAAGAGCAGTACTTGATTCTCTGCACTCTGCATAGGTTCAGGTGCTGGGGAGAGGGAGTCTCTGTGCTGAGAGTGGCTGGGCCCACCCCACTGCTGGCCTTTTGAGCCCAGGGCCAGTGCTGGGCAGCCTGGCTCTGTCAGGGGGAACCCCATATCTGATGGAATCAGAGAATGGATTGGGTTGGAAGGGACCTTCAAGCTTATCCAGTTCCAACTCCCTGCCATGGGCAGGAAACGTTCCACTGAACCTGGTTGCCCAAAGCCCCATCCAGCCTGGCCTGGAACACCTCCAGGGGAAGGGCAGTACTGGGGAAGGAGAGGCCCTGGGTACCAGTCGAGTGCAGCATGTGGGCTCCAGTACCCATGTTGTGCAGCTCTGCTTCACCAGCTGATAGTCATCGGGCAGTGGGACTTCGGTAGCTGAAATTTAGTGGCTGGGTCTTCTTAAAATTCTTTGCTTTGGACGTGGTGGCCATTTCCATGATGCTGATTGTCATCTTTACCAAAATCTCTCTTTTCTAATGGCCAACACTCTCTACTTACCCAGACCTCACTTTCTGATGGAAAACTAAGCATGATTCTATCATGCAAAGAATGATACTTTCTTGTGCCGAGTGGTAGCACAGGAGAGTGTTTCACCCACAGGGCCCTCCCTTCATCTTTATTCCAAACTACATTAGAGGAGAACAAACTCTAGTAGTTCCATCAAATTTCTATGAGTCATCAAGTGCCTTTCCGCAGCGTTCGGCGTTGGGACTGGTGTTGTTTAACATGTTTGTTACAGACATGGGCAGTGGGATTGAGGGCACCCTCGGCAAGTTTGCTGATAACACCAAGCTGTGTGGTGTGGTCGACACACTGGAGGGAAGGGATGGATTCAGAGGGACCTGGACAGGCTGGAGAGGTGGGGCTGTGTGAACCTCATGGAGTTCAACAAGGCCAAGGGCAAGGTCTTGCTCCTGGGTTGGGGCAACCCTGAAGATGGATACAGACTGGGAGAGGGGAGTGGTTTTCAGCTGAAAGAGGGGAGATTGAGATGAGATCTTAGGAAGAAATGCTTTCCTGTAAGGATGGAGAAGCCCTGGGCCAGGTTGTCCAGAGACGTGGTGGCTGCCCCATCCCTGGAGGTTTTCCAGGCCAGGCTGGATGGGGCTTTGAGCCCCCTGATGCAGTGGGAGGTGTCCCTGCCCACGGCAGAGGGTTGGAACTGGATGGGCTTTGAGGTCCATCCAACCCAAACCATTCTGTGATTCTATGATCCATACCAGCTGCTCCCAAAAGCAGCTCTGGGGAGGATCGCGGCAGCTATCCCCATCCTGGAGCAAGAGAAGGGAAGCTGAGGCAGAGCTTCCCTGTCTGAGAAGGACTATTACAGTGTGTTGGGCAGCAAGACTGAAATTTGAGGCTAGAGAATTCCCACCAGCCGTGCCCCAGCCCCAGCTCCGTCTCATTGTACATCAATAGTGGACAAGTTCTGGCTTTGTCTGGGCTGGGGAATACATGTTGTAGCTAGTGATGTTAATTAAGTGGTAACTAGACTGATGGAGATTTATTTTCAGACTGCCTGCTAGAAACTGCTTGTACGCATCTGGGAAATTGAAAATTGACCTCCTGCTCATTTCCTGTCTTTTCCAAAGCAACAGTTAATTATGGTAGTAGCTATGGGGCAGCCTCCTCCACGCAGCGCTCCCTCGGGGCTGCCCAGACAGGCCTGGCAGGAAGCATCTCTTCAGCCAGCCCTGGAGCCTGGTTTTCATCTCCTCTATCCCAGATCCTGATCCAGGAGATCGGGTTGGGTTGGCCTGGGATGGTCTCCCAGTGCCCCTTCCTCGCCTCCCTCCCACTCCCAACCTGCACAGCCCCAAGGAGAGGAAGCTGTGGGTGTGGAGATCTCCAAGTCTGCGAAAGAGGGAGTGTGGGCAGTACCTGGGGGCAGATAGGGCAGCTCTGGGCTGAGCTCCACACTCAGGGCGTGCAACACTACATCCCTGGGAGCTCTTTCCACCGTGGGGACCACAGGAGCTGGCACTGGGTGGAGTTCAAAGGGCTGGGAGTCTCTCCTTGTCTCCATGACTGATCTTCCCTATCCTGTGCCTCAGTTTCCCCTGAGTGACGGTGATGGTTTGAGTGACACCCTGGCCCAGGTTGCCCAGAGCAGTGGTGGCTGCCCCATCCCTGGAGGTGTTCCAGGCCAGGCTGGATGGGGCTTTGAGCCCCCTGATCCAGTGGGATTTGCACTTAATGGTTGTTCATCCTTTTGCTCTGGAGGGGGCCAGCAGCATTCACTCCAGACCCTGTACATCCAGGTACAGGGTGCTCTGTTTCTCCAGACATGTGCAGCATCAGCTACTCCTTGCCCTATTTTCCTCCATCTGGCTTTGCATTCAGCCTTTCTCTCCACCCATGGGTGGCACAGCAGGCTGGAGCGTGGGACCACTGGACCCTTGCAAGCTGTTTGCCTGCATGGAGCAGGGTGGAACAACCCCTTCTCCTGGGCTGGGTGGGCTGTGAGTGCCTGGGGTGGGACCAGCCCCACGCCCACACTGCTACCTGAGAGCAAGAAACCAGATGATGCCAAAGGGGTCCGGGCGTGGGGAGCAGCAGCAGCTGCCTGGAAAAGCACCAGAGGGCTGTGTAGCCTGTCTGGCTCAGCGCAGGGCTCCAGGCTCCATCTGCTCCTGTCCCAGCCGGCAGCCTCGGCCGGCAGCTCAGGGGAGGGCGAAGGAGCAGCACTTTTAGGTACCATTAACCCTTGAGTTTCAGGCACCCAGCAAACAGCCCACACACCACCTCCTGGTTGGTGCCAAAAACGCGTGCAGCAGTGACCCATAATGCTTTTGGAATCTGCTTTCTTTATGATGACTGTTCCCACAAGAAAGGGAGGGGGAGGGATGATTAATTTTCATTAGCCTTGTAAATAATAAGCTTGTTTCCGCTAGTATTGCCCTGTAATTAGGGCTCTGGTTCCAGGGCCCTGCAGAAGGAAACTGAGATTTGCTGGTGACTCACAGGAAGCTGGGCCAGCCTGGACATCCCACCTTGGGCCAGGATTAGGAAAGTGACCTCGGAGAGGCAGAGCACCCCCTCATTCTGCTCCAGAGGGGAAGGGAGCGAGGGACAGGGGTCTTCCGAGGGGAGGGGGGAAAGCCCACCTGAAGGAAGTGTAGGCTGAGGTTTGCACATCTTCAGGGTTCCAAGGAAAATGAAAGCTAAACTTCTGGTTGAGGGCTGGCAGCACCTGCTCCAATAGCTGAATGATGAATACGGGTGTAGGATGATCTCAGGAGATCAGACACATGGAGATGAGGTAGTGATGGGGAACCTGGCTATTTGCATCAAATCTGGGGCTCAACGACCAGAGCTGCCAGTGGCCAAGCACACAGCTTGTGTCCAGGAGTAAAAGGGAAATGAAAGCTCTTGGACCATGGAGTGAACGGATCTAGAGCTGAGAATGCTGCTGCATCTCCATGAGGACCACACAGTGGAGATGTGGGGTCTTCTGGGTTCATATAGAATCATAGAATCCTAGAGTCATTTGTTTGGAAAAGAGTTATTGAATCCAACCATCCCTGTCCACTACTAAATGAGATCCCTGAACACCTCGTCTGCCCGTCTTTTAAAAACCTCCAGAGATGGGCACTCAACCTCCCTGGGCAGCTGTTCCAGTCCCTGACGACATTTTCAGTGAAGAAATCTTTCCTAATATCGAATCTAACCCTCCCCTGGCACAACTTGATGCCATTCCCTCTCATCCCATCCCTTGTCACTTGGGAGCAGAGCCCAGCACCCACCTTGCTCCAACCTCCTCTCCAGGAGCTGCAGAGAGCCATGAGGTCTCCCCTCAGCCTCCTCTTCTCCAGACTAAACAGCCCCAGGGTCCTCAGCCACTCCCACAACCCCTGTTCTCCAGACCCTTCCCCAGCTCCATTCCCTTCTCCAGACACTCTCCAGCCCCTCAAGGTCTTTCCTGGACTGAGGGGCCCAAACTGAACCCAGGATTTGAGGTGCAGCCTCAGCAGTGCCGAGTGCAGGGGGACGATCCCTGCCCTGCTCCTGATGCCCACCCCATGGCTGGGCCAAGCCAAGATGTTGGTGGCCTTCTTTGCCACCTGGGCCACTGCTGGCTCATGTTCACCTGCTGTCACCCAGCACCTCCAGGGCCTTTCCTGCCTGGCAGCTTTCCAGCTGCTCTTCCCCAAGCCTGGAGCACTGCCTGGGTTATGTGGCTGGGAAAAACCTCAGATCCCTGCACTCCCTGATCAAGATCCAATCCCCAGCTTTCCTGGAGCCCCTTTCAGTACTGGGAGGCTGCTCTAAGGTCTCCCCACACACTTCTCTTCTCCAGGCTGAACAACCCCAACTCTCTCAGCCTGGCCTTGTATGGGAAGTGCTGCAGCCCTTGGATCATCTTTGTGGCCTCCTCTGGACTCACTTCAACAGATCCCTGTCCTTCCTGTGCTGAGGACTCCAGAACTGAACTCAGGAGAGTAAATCCAGTCTTTGAGTCCTCTGGAAAATGCAATGTCCAGATACCCCCAGCACGGGACACTTCAAGAAACGCCTCCATCCCAGCAGCATCGACATGATCCTCTGTAAGCTTGTGAGGTTCCCCATTTCCTCTGCAGGCTGCTGAGAGCAGTGTGGAAGTCACCCTGTCCAGCTCAGGCAGCCTGGGAGCTGAGCTGAAAGGCCAGGCAGGAGCCATTGAACACATCTTCTCCTGTTTCAGTGCGCAAGAAGATGCCCAGCTCCAGCAAAGCCACAGCTGGAGTCAGGAAAACACTGCTGGAGTCAGGAAAACAGTCACCCTGTGTTGGGGTGACCAACTATTTTACAGCTACCCAAAAGTCCGAGAGCAGCAAGTGGAACTCATTCCTGGTGTGGGCCAGGGACCAGCAGGACCTGTGCCATGCTCTGCACGTGAGCCCAGTTGTGCAGCCTCCATGGGAGGAACCTCCTGCCAAAGATCTAAGGCACAGCCCCTCCTGGGACCAGTGTTTTCCCAAACCAGCAGATGCAATAAAAACTCTTCCGAAAAGAGCTGTTTGCTGAGGAAAAAACAATTGGCTTACTAATTGGAAGTGACTGATTAAAGGACTGAAAGGGAATTACTCAGCTTGTTAAAGGCAGGCACCTGCAGAGCTCCTCTTGCTCTCAGAGTGACAGCATCCTCCGTACCACAGCGAGGGCGGCGCGGGAAGCAGCGCTGCTCAGCGTAGCCTGTCCTCTCCTCCAGCACAGCCCGGCAGCCACCGGCCCGGCGGGTGGATCCATGGTGAGGCTGGGCTGGCCGGGGCCTGTGGGTGCTCAGCAGAGCCCAGCCCAGCCCGAGCCACGGCCAGGCTGCTCCAACACAGCCCACGGCACCGCCAGCCCCACAGCCCGGGCAGTGCCACGCGCCGACGGCTGTTTGCACCCACGCCTGGCCCTCTCCTCTGGGCTGGTTGTTCTCTTCTTACACCCACCTGGTCTGCCCTTATTGGGTTTGCCAGGGATGGCTGCTCCATCTTCTTCATCACTTGCAAACTTGCAGCCAGTGGCCGTGTCCAAGTTCTGGGTCCTGCACTTTGGCCACAACAACCCCACGCAGCGCTACAGATGGGGACAGAGTGGCTGGAGAGCAGCCAGGCAGAAAGGGACCTGGGGGTACTGATTGACAGGAAACTCAACATGAGCCAACAGTGTGCCCAGGTGGCCAAGAAGGCCAATGGCATCCTGGCCTGTATCAAAAATAGCGTGGCTAGCAGGACCAGGGAAGTGATCCTTCCCCTGTACTCTGTGCTGGTGAGGCCACACCTTGAGTGTTGTGTTCAGTTCTGGGCCCCCCAGTTCAAGAAAGATATTGAGGTGCTGGAGCAGGTCCAGAGAAGAGCAACAAAACTGGTGAAGGGACTGGAGCACAAGTCCTGTGGGGAGAGGCTGAGGGAGCTGGGGTTGTTTAGCCTGGAGAAGAGGAGGTTCACAGCCTACAACTACCTGAAGGGAAGTTATAGCCAGGTGGGGGTTGGTCTCTTCTCCCAGGCAGTTAGCAGTAGGACAAGGAGGCATGGGCTTAAGCTCTGCCAGGGGAAATTTAAGTTGGACATCAGAAAAAAATTCTTTACAGAGAGAGTAATTAGGCATTGGAATGGCCTGCCCAGGGAGGTGATGGATTCACCATCCCTGGAGGTTTTTAAACTGAGATTGGATGTGGCACTGAGTGCCATGATCTAGTGATCAGACTGGAGTTGGACCAAGGGTTTGACTTGATGATCTTGGAGGTCTTTTCGAACCTAATTGATTCTATGATTCTCTGCTGGAGCAGGGCTCAGGCAGGAAGCACAGGGCAGAGTTGCCCCAGGAAGGTCCAAGTGTCTCTGCCTCAGTGGCACATGGTTAGGTGAGTGCAGAGGAGGCCACGGAGATGATCCGAGGGCTGGAGCACCTCCTATGTGAGGATACAGTTCTCAGCACAAGGCTCTCCTGTTAAATTCCTCATAACAAGACAACATCTTTTCCATGCATGTCATGAAGGTGTTTGCAGACCAGGCTGTCGGGCTCACCAGGATGACCTGGTGGGTTGTGGAAGACCCCATACCTTCTCCATCTTCTGATTTCTCTGCTAGGACACAGATCTGTAAGCTTTCCAGGTAGATGTGAGTCAAAAAGCTGACATGGCTTGCCCTCCATGACATTCATTGTCCCTCTTTGTGCCCTCATTCCTCCCTGAAGGTGTTGATTTTAACATTTGCTGATTTTAACACTCCACTTATGAGCCTCTCCTAGGCAGATTTTGGGAGCACAAGTAGGTCAAATTCACGTCCATACGTGAGCAGGGTGTATTATCCAGGCTTCCTGGCATCAGTCTGAAGACAATTAAAGAACTTCTTCTCTTCAAGTCCCTTGCTGTCTGCACTAATTTTATTCTCAACATGATGATGTGAAATCTCCTCAGTTCCTTCTCCTTCCCCTTCTCCTTCATCATTTCTTATCCCACTGGGTCAGTCCTACACCCTCCTTGCTCCTCATGCCCTCAGAGGGAGGTCTTCATAGAATCGTAGAACCATGGAATGGTTTGGGTTGGAAGGGACCTCAAAGCCCATCCAGTTCCAACCCCCTGCCATGGGCAGGGACACCTCCCACTGGATCAAAGGCCTCAAAGCCCATCCAGCCTGGCCTGGAACACCTCCAGGAATGGGGCAGCCACCACTTCTCTGGGCAACCTGGGCCAGAGCCTCCCTGCCCTCACAGGAAAGTATTTCTTCCTAAGACCTCATCTGAATCTCCTCTCTTTCAGCTCAAAACCATTCTGCCTCATCCTGTCCCTGCACTCCTTGATCAAAAGTCCCTCCCCAGCTTTCCTTTCAGTACTGGGACACTGCTCTAAGGTCTCCCTGGAGCCTTCTCCAGGCTGAACAAGGTCAACTCTCTCAGCCTGTCCTCGTACGGGAGGTGCTCCAGCCCCTTCCATCACAAACAACATCTCCTGGAGTGCTGCCCCACACCAGTGCTGCCAGCTCACACCCTGCTGCCGTTGGCTGGGCACTGCTGCAGGAGGCAAGCAGCTGCCCCAGCACAGCCCCCAGTACGGCCCAGTATGGCCCAGTATGCCTCTGCATGGCCAGGAGTTCTTGCCTTCAAGGTGTGGATTAGTGAACCCCTGCCTCAGCCTCTTGCTTACTTCAAACTTCCATAAATCTTGGCAAGGTTAGTTTGCATTGCCTTTGTGTCCAGGGCACCTTCTTGTTGGAGAGCAGGAAGAGGAACAGCACAGGCCATGTGCTGTAACCTTGTTTCCCTCCTCCCATGACCTGAACACAACTCTTCTGCTCACAAGTCATCTGTGTGGGGACCTTCCCAGAGCAGCAGCCTTCTGGGCTTGGAGAGAGGAGAACATTCCTCACAGTTCAGCAGGACTTTGCCACTATTCCCACATTTTCTGGATTGTTTCCTCTGGTTCTTTCACACATATTTTTCCATTCATACCTCCTTCAGAAGAATCTTAATACTGGCTACAAATCTCCTCAGTTATGAACAGCCATATCTCACCTGGGCTCTCCACAGAATCCTTCTTTCCTTTCTTCAATGTGAGGCACTGATGGCTCTCAAATCAGGCCCCAAGCATCCTTCATATTAAATTTAATTCTTTCTGAGAGACCCAAAGGAGCACAAGGTATTTGTTTTATCCAGAGAAGTGATTCTAGCATTAGAGGTACAAGAACACACATATATTTATTTTCATTATTTCTGTTGTTGGATTTGTACAGAATGATGCTGTGGCCTATTTCATAGAGGAGAGAGGCCCAGAGGCTTGTAATGACTGTACCTCAACTTACAAGCTCTAAATCTAGATATTAGAAGGAACTCAAGCTAGGGATGACAGCAGGAGCCATGGAATGCTTTGGGTTGGAAGGGACGTCAAAGCCCATCCAGTTCCACCCCCCTGCCATGGGCAGGGACACCATCACTGGATCAGAGGGCTCAAAGTCCCATCCAGCCTGGCCTGGAACACCCCCAGGGATGGGGCAGCCACTGCTTCTCTGGACATGACAGCCCATAGGTCACCAAAGTACCTTGGATCATGTGGGGAAGGGAGCTCCATCCCCCAGCAGGACAGCCCTGGGCAGACAGCAGCATGGGCTCACACAAACCACCCCACGGGGACCCCTTGGTAGCTTCTTCCAGCATCTTGCACCTTCATTGCCTGGAAGCTCAGGGACCCCAACTTGCTCCCCACTATTCCCCTCAGCTGGCAAACCACTTTGCTGAGGTTACACCACCTCTCCTAGCAAAGTGTGTCCTTCCACACGTGCCTCGACACAGCAGCCGTGCTGTGAGCCAGCTGCTCCCGAGAATGGGAGAAAGAGGGGAATGATGGAGGTGGAAGGCTGGTGGTTAATGTAATGTAATTGTGCTGGTGGCACAATTGTTCATTTGCATTTCCTTGGGGCGTTGATGCTTATATTAATTAAAGGTAATTATAGCACTGCTTTCTCAATGAAACAGTAGCACGCAAAGACAAAAGCAGTATTACAGACAAAAATGTTTCTTCCTCCAGAGCTTCAATGATGTGTTTTATTTTGAGAAGTCTCCTGGGTGAGCGGAGGCCTGGAGCCCAGGCACTGCTCCTCCCACCCACCAGAGTCACTCTGTGCCAAGGGGTCCCAAGGTGGGTACTATGGTAGCACCAAAGTGATGCTTCCAGCACAAGGAGCTACTGGTGGTGTCCAGGATGCTGGGCACTAGTGGTGGGTACTTGTACACCCAGGAGGGGTGCTGAGTGGTAGCAGATGCTGGTGGCTTTTATGATGGGCATTGGTGGCTCTAGTGACACACTGTGATACCCTTCATGACAGCACTGGTGGCAGTAGAGAAGGAGAGCAATGCCTTTGGTGCTGGATACTGGGCAGACGGATGCTGATGCTCAGGATGGTTGTTGGTGGCTCTAACCATGGATAAAGGCTGTGCTAATGGCTATTGCAGGCTCTGCCTGGTGAGACCTCATCTGGGGCCCTGTGTCCAGCTCTGGAGCCCTCAGCACATGAAAAACTGTTGGAGAGGACCAGAGGAGGTCGTGAAGAAGATGTGAGGGCTGGAGCACCTCCCATCCAAGGACAGGCTGAGAGAACTGGGGTTGTTCAACCTGGAGAAGAGAAGGCTGTGGGGAGACCTTAGAGCAGCCTCCCAGTACTGAAAGGGGCTCCAGGAAAGCTGGGGAGGGGCTCTTGATCAGGGAGTGCAGGGAGAAGACAAAAGTGATGGTTTTAAACTAAGGGAGGGTGAATTTAGACTGGATATAAGGAAGAAATTTTTTACAATGAGGGTGGGGAGACACTGGCCCAGGTTGCCCAGGAGGGTAGTGGGGTCCCCATCCCTGGAAACATTCAAGTTCAGGTTGGATGGGGCTATGAACAACCTAATTCAGTTAAAGACATCCCTGCTCCTGCAGGGAGGGTTGGATTGGATGAACTATAAAGGTCCTTTCCAACCCAAAGCATTCTATGACTCTATGATTCTATGTCTGGATTACTGGCTCAAACCTAACTTGACTCACTGGTAGGTGGAATTCACTTTTCATGTGGAGAGAGCTGTGAAAGGGTTGGATGATGTCAGTGCAATTACTGCTGCGTGGCCCATCTGCAGCACCCAGACTCATCATGCCTCCTCTTACCATGCTCACACAGTGCCACAGCCAGTGCTGGGAGAGGTGGCCTTTTGGCAGCAACCTGCAACCTCATTGACATCTCTGAGCTCAGGGATGTGTGAATTTGGGATGGGGAATTGTCCCTTGTCTTCAAGAGCTGATGCCTGCAAAACGGGGAGCTCCGTGGTTAGGTGGAAGGGTGTTTGCTGCACCTCCTGGATAGAGCCTCTGCTCTGATAGAAGCACCCATTTAACCATTCCCTCTGCATTTTTCAGAACTCAAGTGGTGCAGAGGTGGTTGGAAGGTGAAGAGGGTTGCTACCAGATTTAGAAGGGCAGTCTTCTGGTCTTTAAAGGCTTTCCATTCTTCTGTCTATTGGGATACCCACCATGAGAGTCCCTGAGTGCCTCTTGAACACCAGGTCCTTTTATCTTCTACCTGTGCTGTACCTGTCCATCTATCCAGTCTTTGCTTCCTTGGGACAGATTTTAAGGAGGGCTGGTCATAGACTCATAGAATCATTTTGTTGGAAAAGACCTTTGAGGTCATTGAGTCCAACCATACCCATCCACTACTGAACCAGATCCCTGAGCAGCTTGTCTTGACTGTCTTTTAAACCCCTCAAGGGATGGGGACTCAACCCCCTCCCTGGGCAGCTGTTCCAGTGCCTGAGAACCCTTTTGGTGAAGAATTTTTACTGATGTCTAATCTGAACCTGCCCTGGTGCAACTTGGGGCCATTTCCTATCATCCCATCCCTTGTTACTTGGGAGAGGAGACCAACACCCACCTCACCACCACCTCCTTTCCCCTCAGCCTCCTTTCCTCCAGCCTAAGCAACCCCAGGTCCCTCAGCCGCCTCTCGTAGGCCTTGTTCTCCAGCCCCTTCCCCAGCTTCATTGCCCTTGTTGAACATGTTTGGAACAAAACACAGCTTCTCTGTCATAACTCCAGCACACATTGCACCTGGGGTGGCTGTAAAGACCCCCCTCCAGGCATGATTTAATCTGGAGTGAAAGCCCCTCTTGCTGCTGGTGGCAGGGTGAGAGAGCAGGATCTCATGGGGACTGCAGTGCTGAGTCCCCCAGGCTGTCCCAGCTCCAGGCTGAGCTCCCCAGGCTGTCCCAGCTCCCTTCCTGCATCTTCTCCGTGCAGAGGAGAAAGCCTGCACACAGAGACACAAATCTACCTTGGAAATTAACTGATATAACTCCCAAATTATCTTTAATCTGAATGATTAACTCAGGCTGTGTTCTCTGCTGTGATGTGTGGGGTTTTGAGGACATGAAGAAATACTGGGGGGGTTCCCCCACATTTATTTATTTAGCCTTTTGTACAGGAAGCCTTTTCCCTGTTGTTCAGGTGTGGCTGATGGTGATGATGAAGGAAGCAGCCCAAAGTCTCTCTCAGCTGCAGCACAGCAGCACCTCCTGAGCAGATGGAAGAGCTTTACAGGCAAAGGTTCGATGAGCAGCGCTGGTAGGGGAGAGTAAGAGGCAGGTTTTGGCAGGTTAGGAGACACCAAAGGTAACTGGGTGCCATCTGCCACTCCGGGCAGGGGTTTATCCCCAGGACTGTCCTTCCTGCCTTGCCAGGCTCTGTTCTCCCAGGGCTCAGAGCAAAGGGAGCAGCCCAGGAGATGAGGCACCGAGGGCTGCAGAACCACCAGCACAGTGAACTCCTGGCATGGCCAAGAAACAAAGACAGCAAGGGGTTCCCTGAGGGGTTGTTTCATGACAAAGAGATGAGGGAAGGAAAGTCAAGGGGCACTTCCCAGGGCTCACCCCAGAGCAAGGAGCCCGGGCACTTTCCACATTGTCCTCCCCACTTGGCTGAATTCCAGTCCATCCTTTCAGTCCACGGACAACACAGACGTGGGATCTACTTCTGCATCTTTCCCCCTCTCCTGTGGGTATTTACGTAGGATGCTTTCTCACCTTTGCCTCTGCAAGGACTTAATGAAGATGACCTGGGTGTCAGTCACTGCTGTTGTCTCTTTCCAGCATCAAGGTGATGGCCTGGGAAGACATCACTCTGAACATTGTGACCTGAGGATGTTTCCCCTCTTCTCTTTGCCTGGCAGGTCTTCATGAAGGACATCTCTGGAGCCCAGAGGGACACAAGGTGCACAGGATGCTGAATCTGGCCTAGTCCCCAAGCCCAGCAAGCCGTGAGAGGTACAGTATGGCCCAGGGATGACTTTGGGGCTCTCCAGAAACATCTGAGGGGGCTGGACAGATGGACACACAGCTGTGTGCCTGTGGTACAAGGGACTGCGGAGCAGGAGGGAGAGGGAGGCTGGGGAAGGGGAGCTGGAGAGGGTGTTTCAATGACAGCCCTTCCTCCGTGTGGTAGTGAATCCTGCAGCACACCCGTCACCGAAATAAAGTTATGAAATCTAACACTGATTGCTATAGTAACGTCATGCCTCCACGCTGACCTAGTTTGAGACAAAGGAGGTGCTCCTGCAGCTTGGAGCACACAGGAGCCTGCAGACGAGTCTCAGGTTATTCTCTGGAAAGAATGGCAGAGGGAGCTGCAGGGTTTTTTGCAGCAGCCTTCCCCTCCGACCCAGGACCCTCAGGCAACGTGAGCTGCTTTGCCTCAGGCACTGAGTAGCTCCAGTGCTGGAGAGCATCTCCATCCTGCATCCCAAAGGCAGGCAGGGCCCCACCTAGCTACATCTGGATGCTTAGACAACGGGAATGTCCAGCCTTGGAGCAAAGCCACAGGCTTGCAAAGCCGCAGAGACCTGGTGGCACAGCAGCAGCCACCATCGCCATTCAGAGCACCCTGTTAGTGCTGTGCCCAAGCATCTGGGACAAGGAGCCTGTCCCTACCATCCCAGCAATCCTCACCTCCTCCTCACCTGCTACTCCTTGCTATCTGGAGCCCTGAGTCCACTCCTGGAGCCCTCAGCACAGGAAGGACAGGGATCTACTGGAGCAAGTCCAGAGGAGTCCAAGGCTGGAGCTCCTCTGCTGTGAGAACAGAATGAGAGAGTTGGGGTTGTTCAGCCTGGAGAAGAGAAGGCTCCAGGGAGACCTTAGAGCAGCCTCCCAGTACTGAAAGGGGCTCCAGGAAAGCTGGGGAGGGGCTCTTGATCAAGGAGTGCAGGGATAGGATGAGACAGAACAGTTTTGAGCTGAAAGAGGGGAGATTGAAATGAGATCTTAGGGAGAAATGTTTTCCCGTGAGGGTGGGGAGGCCCTGGCCCAGGTTGCCCAGAGAAGCTGTGGCTGCCCCATCCCTGGAGGTGTTCCAGGCCAGGTTGGATGGGGCTTTGAGCCCCCTGATCCAGTGGGAGGTGTCCCTGCCCATGGCAGGGGTTGGAACTGAATGGGCTTTGAGGTCCCTTCCAGCCCATCTTCAATTCTATAATTGATTCTGGAGAACTGTGAGAAACTTCTATTTAGGGACAGACAAATAGATTGTAATCCCTTGAGAGCTGGTGATATTACCAGTGACATTTGCATGAAAATAAGTTCTCTGTCTCTCTCAAGACTTCATCTGCTCCTCCAGCTTAGTCAACACCTGAAGTCAAAAATCTTTCTCATATTGCAGCCATTGATTTTCACAGCATTTGGTTGTGCTGCTAGCAAAAAAAAAAAAAGGAAAGAAAAATAATTAGAGCATATAAGGAAGAAAAATGATTCTTTGTCTGTTTTGGGATGGCTCTAGTCAGACCTTGTCCCTCCTCATAGAATCATAGAAGGCTTTGGGTTGGAATGTTGGAATGGACTTTTACAGGTCATCAAGGAGCAATGGTTTTAAACCAAGGGAGGGGAGCTTTTAACTGGATGTAAGGAAGATCAATGAGGGTTGTGAAACACTGACACAATTTGCCCAGGGATGTGGTGGAGACCCCACCCCAACATTCAAGGTCAGGTTGGATGGCTCTGAGGAACCTGATGTGGTTTATGACATCCCTGCTCCTGTACCACCCCAGTTGCAGTGCCAGCAGAGATGTCCCTCTGCGTGAGGAACAGACACCAGCGTGCACTGCCAGGGCTGCAGGCATTATCCAGGCCTTGGCTGGACACAGATTCCTCATGAAAAAGGCACAAACCACTTATTCATACACAAAGTGAGACTTGAGGAGATCCTTCCACCGGTGACGTGGAGCTCAGGAGCACTGAGAAATCAGTGCTGCACGTTTTCCTGAGCTCGCACACCAAGGTCACCTGTGCTGGGATTGGCTTCCTCTAGCGTTACCTGCCTGGAGGCTGCGCTTGCAGATGGGCTGGGAGAGGCCATTAGGACACCTCCAGGCCTCGGGCAGACTGGCAATTCCACGTAGAGCAACTCACCCACCTCCTAAGGAGGCATCTCAGCTGCATGAGATACCTGACTCACTGGCAGCCCCTCCCTTTCTGTGCAGAGAAGGGAAAGGGCGAGTGCATCCCAGTTCTCCCAGGGACAGGAGTTGGACTCACTGATCCTTGTGGGTCCCTTCCAACTCAGGTCACTCATTCCCAGTGACTCATCCTGGTGGGAAAGTCCAGGTGGCCTCAACCCTTCTGGAGGCCTGGCTGTAGCTCTTCTCAGCAGCCCAGGACGGGGCTGCTCAGACCTCGGTACCCACCCTGCCCCTGGGACGAAGCTGCGCGGCGGCACCGGGAAACATCTCAGGGAGAACCAAGAGGCAGAAAGAGGCTGGAGGAAGCTGTGTTGTGTAAGGAATTGTTCTAAGTAGAAGCTGGCTATTTTTATCCCCTGTTATTAGATTCTGAACTCTTTGAATCATCATTAATGCAACGCCCTGGAAGCCGGCGGCCCCCCTCGCTGAATGCCACATGAAGTGTTCCTGCTAATTCAGGGAACATTGGAATTCATGTGTGTAGGCAGAGCGACGTCACCTACACCACAGCCAACAGCTTTTTAAGCTCCTTGCAGCAGGGTGAGGGGAGTCATTTTTCTTCTGCAGGTTGCGAATCATTTACTCCTAATCTAGCTGGTTATTAGCATGCTGCTAGCTTTCTATATATAAAAGCCACCCATGTGTTTGCAGCCTGCTCGGGTGGCTGGGATGAGGTTTACGTGGGAGATTAAGGTATGTGGAGCCCTGGAAGAGCTGATCAGCAGAGGGCAGGACTAACTGACTCCAAAGGTGTCTGCAACCCTGCCAGGAAGGGGGTTTGTGTTGACTCCAAAGGGCACCTGCAGCCTCATCAGGACAGGGGTTTCCCATTGGCTCCAAAGGGCACCTGCAGCCCCATCAGGACAGGGGTTTCCCATTGGCTCCAGAGGGTGTCTGCAGCCCCATCAGGACGGATTTTTCTTCCTTTTGGAGGACTTGTGTCCTGAGAGGTCCCATTTTACATTCTGCTGCCTCTCCTGATGCTTCCCCCTGTCTCTCCTGAGAAGCACCCAAAAGGCCTTCTGGCCCTTTGTGGCCAGCCCTGCCTCAGCAGTACCTGTCCCTCTCCAGCCAGTCCTGTTCAGACAATCTCTGCTTTGAAGGTCATGATCTCAAGACGCCTTCCAAGTCTGTGTCTCTTGTAGAAATTCCAACCAAGAAGCCTGGTGGGAGGGTCTCCAGTTGGCACCACCTGGACCCAGGTCTGGCTGTGTGTGCGGTGCCTGGTGTTTTGCACAGGTGCAGTGATTTTGTGGTGCATTATTGCTCTTTAGATGGGATGTGACAGAGATGAGGATGAGAGAGACGAGCTCTGCCGGGAGGTGTTGATTCCCCCCTCTGTTTGGCCAGGACAAAGGCCCCTGGGGGCAGCAGTGTGGGGGCAGCAGCTGTGGTGTTTCCACAGGGAACATGCTCAGAAGCTGTTGGAAAGATCTTCTGGTTGTAGAAGCAGGAAATCTATGGCTGAGTTTGAGGGGGAGGCCAAGAGGAGAGGGAAGGGAGGAATGATGCTTTCAGCTGTGGTTTGGGGGAGAAAGAAGAGCTCTCTGAGTGCTCATTTCTGGATGAAGGCACCACTCGGTCAGGGCAGCCGTGGCTGTGTCTGCAGAGGAGGGTGGCCAGGGCGAGGACATGGACTTCTTGCATGGAAGATGTGTGCCAAGGCCATGGTAGAAGGGAGGGAGGAAGGCAGCACAGAGCCTGCACCCAGAGCTGCCTGGGGGAGGTAAAACACAGCCCCAGGCCAGGATTTTGCAGGATTCAGGATTCTGCAGGAGCAGCAGCACCCACGTGCAGGCTGCACCCCCACCCCACCATGAAAGGGGTGTGCATGTCCTCTGCTCTGTCTTCTCCATGTCCTCAGCATAAGCTCTTTTAAGGTGAGTTTGCAGAATCTGTCAGGAATTTGGCCCACGGGAACCCAGAGACATGAGGGAAAGGGTCGTTTCTCCTGGAAACTCAGCTGCATCCCAAAAGTTAAAATCAAGGCAAGGTGGGCAGTGGCAGCTCGTTTGCCTGAGTCCCCTGTGGTGCAGAAGCTGACCAGCGCAGGTGCTCCTTCATGTAGTTGGCTTGCAGGAGGTGCTCTGCCCTCCCACAAGCACAGGGGCCTCCCAGGCTTCCTTGGTTTGTGCCTTGAGGCTCAAGTCTGTTCAGAAGAGGTGAGGAGCAGCCCCTCTGGAGCAGTGGTCCTCTGGCTGCTGCCCTCACCGCAGCCACAGGGCAGAATTGCTGTGGGGAGGTGGGGATGGGCCTGTGGTCGGTGTCTCCAGGACAGCTGATCTCTTGAGGACACAGTGAAGCACATCCAAGGGGCACAGGGTCTCCAAATGGTGGAAAGGAGGAAGGAGACCTCTCCTCCATGTGCAGGGTGGACAAGACAGGACATCACAGGCTGGAGCTGCCACCAGAGAGATCCCAGATGGATTGTAGAAACTTCAGAGCTTTATATGATTGCAAAGGCATCTCCAGGACAGCTCACGGGGCTTCTGGTGCTGCCCTGGGTGAGTTTGACAGATTTCTCACCCACATATTCTGCCAGGGGTTACAAACCATAACGTCAAGGACTCACCCACCTTTTGAACCAGTACCATAACATTCACAAGGTGGGCAGGCTCTGAGAGCCAGGCCAGGCCAGACAGCTGGGAGATATCTCTTTGCTGGTGTCCAGGCTGCCTTGCAGCTGCTTCCTCCTCTCCATCCAGTTCCTCCCGGTCTCTCCTGCTCTGCCCAGAGTCCAGGCTGGTCCAATCTCTTTGCTGCTAAAAAGAGACAGTAAAGCAAATATTTGCAGCCACTGAAGTAGCTCTTAGGAGAATGGAGGCTTTTCAGCTCCCAGTGAGGATGTGATTCAGGCTGCCTGAAGTGGAGTGAACCATCTCCCAGCAGCTCCAGCAGCCCCGGGCTGGCCTCTCACAGCAGCTATGGGTCCCACAGGAGGGAACAGGGGCAGCGCTCAGCCAGGGGAGGAGAGGGGTCCCTACTGGGCAGGAGGCTCCATCGGACGAGGCTGTCGCCTCCTGCGTGGTTTGAGATGGCACAGGCTGCTCGGGGTGGAGCTGGGGGTGTGTTCTGCAGGAGGTGATGCTGTAGGTGGGTCCGGCACAGCCGGTGTGAGCCCACACGCAGGCTCTGCTGCCACCACCGTGCCCAAGGGGAAGGGGATTCCACCTGGGTTTAGGATGGTTTGGGGCGCACAAAAGTGCCATAAATAAGGTCACATCATCCTCTGCGCCTCAGAGACCTCTGAGCATCAGCAAAGCCACTGGGAAAAGGAAAGACAACTCAAAAAAAAACCACAAGTGGAGGGGAAGGACGGTAGTGGGGCCATGCAGCAAACCCAGCCCCTTGCCCTGAGCTCAGGGATGATGCCCGTGCCCTGGCAGCCCCTGCTGTGACCATTTGCTAAGCAGGCTCTTCTCCTGCTCGCCACTCCAGGTGCCCTCCCTGGGGTCGGGGCTGTCCTTCTCCTTGCTGGGGCAGGGGGACAGAGCAGGGACACCCAGCTGCTGCCCTCGCCCGGTGTGTAAGCTGCAGGATTCTGGATTTGGAAGGTTTAATTTCAAGCTTTCTCATCCTTCCAAATTAAAAAGATGGTGGGAAAAAGGCTTGTTGGGTTTTTCTCATCCCTGACCCCATGTCCCAAGGAAGTGCCAAGGATTGCAGGGAGGGATTGCAATGTATTGAAAACAGTTTAATCCGTCTTAAAGAGAAACCAACTCGCAGAGGCTGCTGCAAACAGGGCACCGGGGGGGCACCAGGGGCAGGGGAGTCCTTACTGCCCCACCAGCCCCCCTGATGCACGCCCAGCAGCAAGGCTGGAGATAAGGGAAGGGATGCTCAGGGCCAGCAGGACAGACAGGAGGATCAGGACCTGCTGGCAGCCCTGCAAGAGCCCACAGGGGGAAAAGGGGCTTATGAAGTACCTGCATATAGGAGTGAGAGTCCACCCTTGGCAAGAGCCCACCAGTCTGGGAGAGAGGGAGCTCCCTGCCTTCCCAGCCCTTTGGCTCCCACCACTTTCACTCCCAACCCGTTGGCTCCCACCCCTCCAGCCCCCACCCCAAACTTCACTTTTCCTCCCTTCCCACTTGTCCCCACAGCTCCTCAGTCACTCCTCCCTGCCCCTCTGCTTCTCGAGCTGTCCTGAGCCAGTCCAGCCCCACTCTTCTCTTGAAGCCAGGCTTTCATTGCATTCCATTTATTTTCATTTCGTTTATTTAATTTCATTTCATTTCCCTATTTATTTTGAGTCCTAAGGCAGTTTTACTTTATTCTGGAGCCCAGTGAAGACGAAAGCAGTGATGCTGATGTGTTTTATGGTGAATTAATCGCGGGGCTGAAGTCTCTCTAAGGAGATTTCTGCTTCAAATATTGATTGCCCTTTGTAGGAAAAGACGTATTGACTCTCAATATCCAGAGACATCCCATTATAATCAAATCAGCACTGGGCTGTTTCCTTAGGGACTGTCTGAGTCCTGTGCCATACTGTGGTGGGAGAAGCACAGTATCCGTCAGAGCTGGGGTGGCCTCGGGTGGCTGAGCCAGAGCGAAGGATCCTGCTAGGAGTCTGGACCTGGGGCATGGAAGGGTGGGAGAAAGAGGCCCCGGCAGACAGAGCTGAGCCTGGGCGGATCAGGGTGGTATTTCAGGGAGGATTTGGGCTCCTCACTACCTGCAGGGCTTCCCCTCCAGGTTGGGCAGGGTGGAGCTTGCCCGTTCTTGACCATCTGGAATTTAAGACACAGATGGCTCAGTCTGCAGCCTGTCCTTCTACACCCCGTCTTTCTGTCCAGAGGCTTTCCCTTGAAAACAACTCCCAGGGCTTTTTGTCGCTGCTCTGTAACCACTGGGCTGCTGCCAGGTTGCACAAAGCAGGAGTAGGGCTGCCTGGCACATCCGTGAGTCTCTCTTCCATGACATTTCTCCAGCCAGCACCCACTGCTGCTCTGCCAGCTCACGTGGGTGCTCTGCCATGAGCAAGGGACTCCAGATTAGGCTGATATAGAAGGATGGCACCCACAGGGACCATGAGCACCTGGACATCAGTCAAGACTAATGTGGCATTGAGTGGTTTGGGAAGAAGAGCAGGTTTGGTATCGAAGTTCCACCAGCTCAGACCATGTCCTCATCCCCAAGACATATGGGCACTGTCTGTGTGGTGGAGAAGCCTGAGGGCCAAATCGTCCCTCCCGCACCACCGAAGCCCAGGGCACACAGCAGAGCACCAGGCTGGACCAGCGGCAGGGCCCAGGTCAGCAGCAGTTCAGAGAATCAGAGAACCACAGAATCACTGAGGTTGGAAAAGACCTCTCAGCTTATCCAGTGCAACCAATAGTCCAACCCCACGGTGCCTGCTAAACCCTGTCCCCAAGTGCCACAGCCACACGGTTTCTGAACCCCTCCAGGGATGGAGACTCCACCACTGCCCTGGGCAGCCTCTGCCAGGACTTCAACACTCTGTCAGTAAAGGATTTTTCCCAATATCCAACCTAAACCTCCTCTGGTGCAAGTAGAAGCCATTTCCTCTCATCCCATCCCTTGTTACTTGGGAGAAGAGCCCAGCACCTACCACGCTCCAACCTCCTTTCCAGGAGCTGCAGAGAGTGATGAAGTCTCTCTTTGAAGAGGAGCCACCCCATGGGGCTGCTCGGCTCCTCCAGGTGGGTTTCAGGAGAGGTGGGGCAGAACAGAGCAAGCCTGGTGTGGTGTCCCTGGGGACAAGAGCCATGCAGGCTCACAGGAGTGCAGAGGGCAGCTGGGAACGCACTGGCAGGACTCCTGGGAGCAGGATTCTCTGTGTTGGAGCAGGGAGAGGAGCCCTGGCTGTGCTCCCCCCCCCCCCCCCCCCCTCTCTGTGCAAGTCACTGCTTTGAAAAGAGCAGCTTTGCTTTCCTGACCCATTGGGAGCAACAGGGTTGGATGGAGACTTAAAAAACATCATGCTATGGAACACATTGTACTTCATTTGTTGTGCTTCCAAATAATTATTTAAAGCCCCAGCTTCTTGTAATTACTTATACATTTTTTCCCTCTGTGAGGAAGGAAAATGAGTCTTTTTAATTCCTCTCATCCTTCAGTGACTGCTGGCCCCATGCCCCACGCCTGTCCAGTCCTGCTGACCAAGCTGTGCAGGAGGATGGGCTCCGTAGGGAGACTGGAGCCAAATCTGTGACTGAAGAGGGGGAATCCAGGAGCCCAGACTGCCAGCTCTGCTTCTCATGTTAGCTTACTTGTTCAGAGGAATAAGCAAATGATGGGTCTCTTTCTCATAAACTCACTGAAGACTCTGAGGGTCCAGATCCCCTCCACCTGGACAGGCTGGAGAAGTGGGGCTGGGTGATCAGGACAATCCATGGTTTCAATACAGGGTCGGGGATGACATGATTGGGAGCAGCCCTGAGGAGAAGGACTTGGGGTGCTGAGGGATGAGAAGCTCAACATGAGCAGACAACGTGCACTCACAGCCCAGAAAGGTAACCTTGTCCTGGGCTGTATCCAAAGAGTGGAACCAGCAGGAGGAGGGAGGGGATTCTGTCCTCCACTCTGGTGAGACCCCACCTGGAGCCCTGTGTCCAGCTCTGGAGTCCTCAGCACAGGAAGGACAGGGATCTGTTGGGCTGCAGCACCTCCCATCCAAGGACAGGCTGAGAGAGTTGGGGTTGTTCAGCCTGGAGAAGAGAAGGCTCTGGGAAGAACTTAGAGCAGCCTCCCAGTACTGAAAGGGGCTCCAGGAAAGCTGGGGAGGGATACTTTACTTAGGGCAAGTAGTGACAGGAGGAGGGAGAGCGGCTTTAAAGATTTAGATTAGACATTAGGAAGAAATTCTTCACAGTGAGGGTGGTGAGACGCTGGCACTGGAACACCCAGTGGCTGCCCCATCCCTGGAGGTGTTGAAGGCCAGGTTGGATGGGCCTTTGAGCCCCCTGATCCAGTGGGAGGTGTCCCTGTCCATGGCTGGGTGTTGGAACTGGATGGGCTTTGAGGTTTCTTCTAACCCAAACCATTCTGTTCCACAATTCACATTAGAGAGCTTTGGATCATTCCTGCATTGAGAAACAGCCCTTCTGCACAAAGGCCTGTCATCCCAGCTCCCAGAATAACCCTTTCATGTTCCAAAGGAGCAGTTATTCAGCTCCATGTATAGTTTGGTGCCCTGGATTTTGCAAAAGTGCTCTAGGATCCCAATTCTCCACATTTTCACACCCGTGAGATGTTTCAGTGTTTGCAGGCTCAAACTAAAATGCAAATTAAACAGAAAAATAAACTGAAAGGTAAAAGAAAATAAGAGTTTCTTTACACACTACATGATTTCAAACAGGTTTTAAGTATGGAAAATGAATATATTGATCGATCAGCTTTGCTCCTCTGTACATTCATTGGCTCTCTTCAAGCAGCCCAAAAAAGTCTTTTGTTCCCTGTATAACCCAGTGCAGATGAGGATCCCTCTGAGCTGAGCAGGATGGAGGAACTTTCAGGTGGAGCTGTCCTGCTCTCAGGGCCCCTCTGTGTCCAGTTGACCCCTCCAGTACCCCCCGGGGATGCCTTTCCCTGCCAAGGGGCTGCGGGTGGGGGGCAGCGGAGTGAGGGACAGCCGGGCTCACAGGGTGACTCAGCAGCAAGGCAGGGAAGATCCACTCAGAAGCAAACAGCTTCTCAGGTCAGGCCTCGAGTGTCCAGAAACACCTCTGCTCTCATCAGGGTCACTGAGACACTTCCCTTTGGGGCACAACACGCTCTTGGGAGATCAGATGGCATTAGCGCGGCTGCACGCGGCGCGCAGAGCAGGGCCGATCCCCTCTTCACCCCCCGTGATCCAGGAACCTCAGAAACACAAAGCATGATGCAGAAAATGGGCTGCTCGTCTCCAGCCTTCCCTAGGCTCACGCAAGGCCTGTGTGCAGTGTTTGACAGCAGGTTTTTCTCCAGCCCCCTGAACAAATGGGACAGGAGCAGTGATTTGCTGGCAGCGCCCCGCCAGCCTTTGTTACGCTGCCTGGGGAAGAGACTCTATTAAATAAACATGTGCAGAGACCAGAAAAATAGCAGCAGCATTATTTAAGCAGCCTGTGGTTCAGCACTGAGACACACAAGCACCTAGAGTGCAGCTGGAAAAATGAACCCTTTCCCTCCCTCTCCCGTACGCTGTCCCCACGTCCCCGCTCCTCCCCTCCTGCCATGCCACCTGTCTCCCATCCTGCTTCTCTCCTTCAGCCCCTAACCTTGGTGGTGTTTGCTTTTAGAGCTGGGACAACCCTCGCAGCGATGTCCTGGTGAGGACTGGGCTGCCTTGGGGTCCTCGGCAGGCTCTGAGTCTCTCTCCTTTTCCTCCAGGTGCAGGGAAGTCTGCGGAGGAGCAGGCTCAGCGCTCCTGCAAGGGCTCTGCCGCACCAGCCCTGAGCGATGCTCTAGGAAACACTGGGACCATGAAGGGCTTAGGAGATAACAGAAGCCGCCACCTCTCCGAGAACCTGGACTCCCCTCAAGACTCTCTTTATGCCCCCCAGGACAGGAACCCTTATCTCCTCAGCCCCACCGACTCCTTCACCATGGACCCACGATTCCCAGCCCAGAACACCCTCCATGGCGACTGTCTCCTTCCACTCAACAACCAGATCTCCAACAGCAGCACTTTCCCCCGCATCCATTACAATTCCCACTTTGAGGTCCCGGATGACAACCCTTTTCCAAGCCATGCCCAAGCCACTAAAATCAACCGCCTGCCTGCAAACCTTCTCGACCAGTTTGAGAAGCAGCTGCCCATCCACAGAGACGGCTTCAGCACCCTCCAGTTCCAGAGGAGCGACGCAAAGCACCGGAGCGAGAGCCCCGGGCGCATCCGGCACCTCGTCCACTCTGTCCAGAAGCTGTTCGCCAAGTCCCAGTCTCTGGAGGGCCCCACCAAAGGCAACATGAACGGCAAGAAGGGGGCAGATGACCCCAAGCAAAACCGGAGGAGCAAGAGCAAAGACCGAGCGAAGACCTCTGAGCCCAAGCGCAGGACCAGATCCAACATATCAGGGTGGTGGAGCTCAGATGACAACTTAGACAGCGATACCTGCAGCTACCGCAACCCCATGGGCCTCATGACCCTGGGCCGGCAGCCGGACCACAGCCAGCCCAAGTACTTCATGCACGCCTACAACACCATCAGCGAGCACATGCTGAAATCCTCCAAGAGCAATAACGACCTCAAGGTCACCCCTTGTGCCAATATCCCCATCAACAACGACTCCAACTACATCAAGAGGGGCTCCTGGTCCACACTGACGCTCAGCCATGCCCGGGAAATGTGCCAGAAGGCCTCCGCCACGATCGACAAAGCCTTGCTGAAGTCCAAGTCCTGCCATCAAGACTTGGCCTACCACTACCTGCAGGTGGGTGCAGCGGGGGGGGGGGGTCTTGGGGTGCTCCATGCAGGGAGAGCACAAGAAGGTAGGCGCCCTTTTGCCCAGTAGACCTTCTCAAACAGCTCCAGGTGGTTCAGCTGCCACCCCAAGCCACATTGCCAGGAGAGGGCTAGGGGGGGTTAAGCTCACCGAGGCCCAGGGGACAGACCTCCACACCTCTTGTGGGGACACTGGTGCTGGTGGGTTCCAGCTCCCCAGCTGCAGCGCTGTCCCAGGACTCCCAGCCTCTGTGCTGGACCATGGCAGCATGGGGAGGTGCCCACACCACAGCCTCAGCACCCTCTGCTGTGATTCCCAGTTGCTGTGGGACCCCAGCACGTCCCCACTGCCCACCCAGAACCTGCAGATGCTTGGGTGGGGGGTCTTTGGGGCAGCCGGGCACGTAGCTGCCCACGTGTAGTGGTTTCCACTCAGTGTCCAGGCAGCTGGGCATGCCAAGAGCTTACACAGCTCCCCGGGCTTCAGCCAAGCACCACCACCATCCTGTGGTCTGAAGGTCACCAATAATAACTGATGCTTAACCCCTTATATCCACGCATCACAAGGATGTGCCGGCGTGCCCAGTAAGCCCTGCTCTCCAGAGCTTCCCGGGAGCACTGGTAGGACCTGTAGCTCCATGGGGCATGGCTGCATTTGCTGCTCAGCCAGCGTGGGGCAGGGCTGTGGGGCCAGGAGGGCAGTGCCAACCGCCCTGCTTGCATGGCAGAAGCCTGCATGGCTAATGCTGGTTGGAAACCCCTTCCACCTAGAGCGCCCAGGTCACCGTGACCTTTTCAAAAAGAGATGCTTGAAGAACATAAACCTGGTTGTGCCCTAGAGAGAAGAATGAAGACAAATAAGCCAGGCCTGGATGGGGGGAGGTGGGAATTGCTCTGTGTATGCAAATCTCCAGCATCCTTTTTAATGCAAAGTCGTCCTGGGCTCTTCTGGCTGTGGCCAGGGGGCTTAGGGGCTTTGAAGAGTGATGAATTATTGAAGCACATCCTGCTTCCAACACCTTGCTGGCCATGGCTGCAAAGGAAATTTCAAAGGGACTCATTGCATCGGGAACATCATTAGAAAAAATGTGCTCGGCCTGGTTTCTTTTTCTTTGCCACCTTTCCTTTCAGATAAGCATTAGAAGGTTAAAGAGCTGCAGATGAAATACCTGCTGGCACTGTTTCCCCTCCGTGTCCATCGCAGGCAGCTCTGGGTGCCGAGTGCGACCCCTGAGCCCCTCAGCTCCCGGGGTTTGGCCATGGATGGGGGTACGAGATGCCCTGCTCCTTGTTCCCCACCCATGTAATGAGCGTCCGTTTCTCGACAGCCTGACGGAGGGCTGTGGGCACAGCTGGGTGGCGTCAGCCCGGCCACCAGCTGGGCAGCCCCACCGCTCGGCTGGGAGGACACTGGTGCCGTCCCGCTGCAGCCGAGCGAGCCCCCGCGGAGGTGGGACCAGCCCCTCAGCCCCGGGCCGACCGACGCAGGCAGCGCCCAGGTAGGGATCTTGTTTTGAGGGGAAGCTTTTGCCCAGCTCCCTCCCTGCCCTGACTCTCCTGGGACCATCGGATGGACTCAGCTGCCTGCACCACCAGCTCGGAGTGGGAGCAGCCTGCGTAGGGAGAAGCTGGAGTGGTACTGGGGGATGCCAGGGTGTTCCCAGCATCCTGAGCACAGCCAGCAGCATCCCACCAGCAAAGCCAAGAGCTCAGGCACCCCATCTAGAAAACGTGATGTTCAGTGGTCCCACACACCGATTGATGCTCAGACTGCCCGTAGCCCCAGACACCCAGTGGGAGCCCCAGCGGGCAGGGCACAGGCCTCAGGGCCCTCAGGATAGGAGGGGATGATCATACCCAGACCCCTCCTCGGCATGGGAAGGGGATTAAGCTGGTGATGGATAAGTCACCTCTGGAGCTCAGTGTGTGGGAAATATCCTTCTGCAAGGCCACGTGTCCCCTGACACCCACCTGCCCCTGGAGCAGGACAAGCCCACTCCCTGCTCGTGCCGTGGTGAGGGACCATAGGCATCTGCCTGCCCACGGCACCCGTGCACAGGGAGCACAGGGGCCCTGCCCCACTGCTGAGGGGGCTGCTGCGAGGGAGAAATGCCCACTGGGTCCCAAGGTGGCAAATTGCCCCTCTGACATGAGGGAGGGAGGAGGAGTGGGATGGGGACAAAGAGGACACCCCAGCCTCCAGGCTCAATTCTTCTTCTACCCTGCCCCATCTGAAGGGTTTGGGTAGTCTTGGGGCTCATGAGGGACTATTGGGGGTCCATATGATGTTCTGAGGCGCAGACCCAGACCTTAATTCATGTTCGTCCAGCCCTGTCCAACCAGGGTGGAGGTTTCTCTGGAGCAGTCCCCAGGGTGACACAGCAATGTCCTTAGAGCCCAGTCCCCAGGGAAGGAGGCTGTGCTTCCCGTGCCCTGTTCTCCCTTCTCCATGGACCCCACGTGTGGTGCAAAGGAAGAAGCTGAGGGCTCAGGACCCCAATGGCCAAGAAACTCCTTGGAGTGGGAGATGCCCCCAGGCAGAGGGTGACTGGGAGCAGGCAGGGCTGAGCAGGCACAGACTCAGCCCCGTGTTTGTGGATACTGAGACCACATGGAAGGGATGGGCAGCGTTGGGGCTCCCAGGAGACAGTCAGACCACGGCTACCACTACCCAAAGGCATCCTCCAGATTAGCCTCCCCACTTAGAGTCAGGACACCCTGAAGCTTCCTTAACCCACAGAAATAAACTCCTAATCCAGGGCGGGTGGTGCCTGTTCAGTGCCAGCCACCAGCTGCCCTCACACCAGCACCACCGAGCTCCCACGGGGCAGGAAATCCAGCCCAGGTCCTTCCTGAAGGCTCAAATAAGACAGAGGGGGTGTGTAGGCAGCCTGGGCTCCAGCTTTCTTTCTGGAGGACGTGCCTCAGCCCACACGTGGCCCTCCAGGGCTCAGTCTGGGCTGCATGGCCTGGGCACCCCGCGCGCTGCGCCCGGCCTGCGGGTGGCTCGCTGTGCGGTGCATGGCTGCGTGTGCTGGGGCTGGGCTGCATGGCAGAGCTGGCACACGTGTGAGTGGAAACCCTGTCTGCGAGTCTCTCTTCCCCCCAGGCCCCATCAAAGCGATGGCAACGGCTTTTGTGCCCCTGCCCAGCACCCAGGGTTGAGATTTTCCCCTTCACTCCTCTCTGCACTCTGTTAATCGCAAAATCATGGAATGATTTCAGTTGGAAGAGACCTTAAAAACCATCCAGTTCCAAGCCCCTGCTATGGGCAGGGACAGCTCCCACTGGAGCAGGCTGCTCCAGGTCCCTTCCAGGTAGGGGGAAACTTCTGCATAGCTCCTTCTTGCCTCCTTCCTCCACGCTCGGCTCCTGACATGGAGAGCAGCAGATCCAGAAGGTGCTGCTGCTTTGCACCACAGTGCTGTGGCAGGATGCTGCCAGTGGAGCCCAGGGATGGACCTGTGCCTGGATCCCACTGTCCTGCACCACAGGGCACCACGTGGACCAAGACTGGGCAGAAAGGAAGATGCACATCCTGAAGCCTGGCGGAGCGTCTCTGCTGTGCATTCTTCTTCTCCTGTGCAGCCTCTGAGCAGGATGGATCCATGATCCCTCTGTGCCAAGGGCTCTCAACCTGGGCATCCTCCTGCTCCCAGCCCTTTCACACCAACCAAGAGGTTACGACCCAAATAAGGGAAATCAAGCGGTCATAACTAAAACCACCATGGGCAGAACCAAGCCTACACCTGGGAAAGCCACATGAAGAGCAGCAAGGAGCTGTAAAGAGCCTCCCAAGCTCTCTGTGCCAGGTCCAGGTGCAATACAAGGCAGCCCTCTTTCCCGCTTCACCCTCTCTGTAATACGTGGGCTGTGCTCAGAGTCCAGAGTCTCAGCTGCCAGCAAAGCTGCTGCCATCGAGGTGCTGCACTGGCCACCACCAAGGTCTGTCACTTGACAACAGGAGATGCTCTTCACCCCCATCGTAGAGCTTTGTGCACTGTGGGACAGGCTCCTCACCTCGTGAAGGGGCAGAGAAGCACCCTGAAGGGTCCTGAACAGCACCTCACGTATCTGCACTGCTTCCAAAGATCCCTGAGGGCACCTACTTCTCTTTTCAGGTGTGGCATTTTTGAAACACTTCTGTACTCTGTCTCGCTCTGCAGGAGTCCCTGTGGGCCCTGCGTGCAGGCAGAGGCAGGACACACTCCAAACTGGGGCACCAGATTCAAAGGGCATCCTGCCAAGCATCTCCTTTCCCCTTGACCCTGCTAAATTGGAATGTGGAGCACCTTGAGAGCACCTTTGTTTCTTGCTGCTTTGCCAAGGTGTGAAGTAGAGCGGAGGAGAGGGAAAGGAGAATCACGGCAGCTGAGTTGGGACCAGCGGGCTGTCGCAATGCGGCGGGGAAGCTGGTGGAGGCTGTCTGGAGGAGAGGGACAGGGTCTGTACAGGGCAGGCAGTGCTGTGGGATGCTTGGCTCACCCTGCTGCAGACAAACACTGTCTTTGCGTTGCTTTGCCTAAAGCACGGGAGTGCCCAGGGCCAGGAACCTGCCAGTAACACCCAGGAGCTCCCGAGCGGGGCAGCCTTGCAAGCAGCCAGCCCAGAAGCCTTTGCCAAATGCAAAGCTTGCAGGAGGCAGAGTGGAAAGTGCTCAGAACACCTGCAGCTGCAGCAAGGGGGCCAGGGAGTCCTGGCCAGGCTTAAGTCTCAGATGTGACACTCAATGCACATCACCCACCCGGATCCCGCACACGGGCAACACAAGGTCTCTGTCCCCCAGTAATGCAGGTCCTGGCTCATGGGCAGACACCGTGGCAGGAGCCCCATCACCAAAGTTCTCCCACAGGCTGTTTGGGTTCTGCTCTCTGTGCTGGGGTCACCCCCTGCCTTCTCCTGAACACATGCAGTGAGCAGAAGGCTGGACATGAGCTGAACCCCTGACTCGGTTGGGCGGTAGAAAGTCCTTGGAGTGAGCTAAGCTGTTTGTTGCACATGGATTGAGTCTGCATCTGGCACACCCTGGGCCCTCTCAGGAGAACGAGAAGCCGCTGCCTACAGATCTGGAGCTCATCTGAACATCCTGCACCCCAGCAGCAGACGGCACCCTCAAGCCAGCTCTGGTTCCCACAGAACAAGCCTGCTGTGAACAAGGAGGAGAACAGGAACCACGCAGTGCTTAACAGCTCTGGCTCATCCCAGTGAGCTGCAGCACAGCTCTGCATCCCACAGCACTGTATAAACACCAGCTGATTAACCCCACAGTCCCCGGGACAGCTGGGCAAATCCAACAGCTCCATCCAACAGAGTCAATGTGGATGCTCTCAGCAGCACAAGCTGCACTCAGCACAAGGCCCTTTGCTGCTCCCCATGGTGCCCCCAATCAGCCTGCTCCCCACAGCAGGGCAGGGGACCTCGGGCTGTCCCGGTGTCTGCATGGTTTGCACATCACAGCATTCCTGACACCTTCCCCTGCTCTTCCTTGACCACGTCTCCCCAGCTCAAGGCCAGGTCAAAGGCCAGTTACAAACCAGGTCAGCCACGAAACCACACCTTGGTCCTGGCAACCCAGGTTGCCACGTCTTCCTCCTGGCTCGTCCCGCTCCACATGTGGCTCTTGTCCTGAGCTCTTGACTGGTCCAGGGCTGACGTCTGGCTCTGCCCCAGCCGAGCGCCACGGCTGTGCCTGCGATCACCGACACAGCCCCTCGGCAGCAAAGGCAGGTGGAGGGGTTGGTTACTGCACTTGCTCAGTGCTTCAGGCTTCTAGTGGAAACATCAGCACCTGCAACGATGGGTTGAGAGACCATGTCTGCCTTGAGTTAATGGCAGATTTGCTATCTCAGTGAAGTTAGAAGTGCTTTTTCTGCACAAGGTGCAACCCATCTCTGTGCAGAGAGGCCAGCACGAGGTCTGTGTGTCCGAGCTGCTCTGGAGAGACTTGTGAGGGCCTGGCTTGGCTTCAGAAATGAATTTCATAGAATTGTAGAAACAGAATAGTTTGGGTTGGAAAAGATCTAAAAGCCCATCCAGTCCCACCCCCCTGCCATGGGCAGGGACACCTCACACTGGATCAGGGGGATCAAAGCCCCATCCAGCCTGGCCTTGAACACCTCCAGGGATGGGGCAGCCACCACTTCTCTGGGCAACCTGATTTCCAAGACAAAGAGTCACATTCAACTCATAAAGCTTAAAGACTGTCAGACCTAGTTATAAGGTCTGAGCTCTGATCCACAGGTCCTGGTCTACGACAGCTCCTGATTGCCTTGGTGTGGACAGCACGTGCACTTTACGTTAAAAGAGAGCGGGCTCTGTGCTGACCGAGCGCGTGCCACTCCTGTCCCAATGCCCAGCGCCAACCTGGTGAGACTCTCCCCTCCCCGTTTTGTCTGGCATCGTGCAGTTTGTATCAGCTGTGTGAGCATGGCCTGGTGTGAAGGTGCTCTGCAGCACTGCTGGGGCGAATGGCTGTGGGTAGGGGTGCTGAAAAGAGACCATCAAACGTGAGGCTGCCTGGCATGAACTGGTAAGGGAGGGTCGGAAAGGACTTGGGTTGCCGTTCCCACCACAGTCCAGCTGACCAATCCCCTCCAAGTCCCCATGGTGCCTCTGGCCCCAGAAGTGCTGTCCCTCACATCTTCTCGTGCTCCCCTTACTCTTGCAGGTGCCTCAGGGGGAATGGAACAACACGCTGTCTCGGGACAAGGACAGCGAGATCCCGTGCCGGCGCATGCGGAGCGGGAGTTACATCAAAGCCATGGGGGATGATGACAGTGAAGACTCAGAAACCAGCCCCAAACCATCCCCAAAAACTGCAGCTCGGAGGCAGAGTTACCTCAAGGCCACCCAACAGTCCCTGAGTGAGCAGAGCACCACCCAAAGGTAAGGCTGGAGCTCCACTAGGAGCTCTGCACAAGTCCCCAGGGGCCACCATAGAAGCAGTGCTTGGGACTGAGCCAGCAGCATCCACGTGGAGACCCAGCAGGGCTCCTGGACCCCCTCAGACTCTCCGTGGGGCAGAGAGACGAGGAGACAAGCAGGACAGGAGAAGATGTGGCAGAGGAATGGAGAGAGCTTTCCATCCTGGTTTAAGGAGCTTGTTCCAGGTCCCTGTCCCCTCAGTGATGGGGAGGGCACTCCTTTGATGGAGCTGTGTGGATTTCCTCTCTAAGCACCCACTCCTCTGAGGATGTGCAGGGATCCCAAGGCCATGATGCTGTTTAGGCATGGAAGATGCTCGGCCAGCGTGGCTGAGGACACCTGGCACACAGCCCATGGGCTGCTGGGACTGTGCCATCTGCTTTGCTCCACACGTATCCCAGGGGTTCTGGGGCCAGTCAGGAAGTGCTCCGTTGGCAGACTGGGCTGGGGAACATCTTGAGGTCAGGAGAGACGAGCTAAGAGGTCTGGGACCAGCTACTGCAGGAGGAAGACCCACCACGGCTTGAGCCAGCCAGAGGTCAGAGCAAGGGGGACACAGCACAAGCTTGTTGGGAAGAGGTTGGTCCTTGCAGGGTGAGGTTTGTGAGGACCATCTGCCCAGAGGTGATGCTCTGCCGTGTCTTCACCAGCTGCCCCAGTGGCTGGCACAGGCTGTCGGTGTTTCTGACACTGCAGGACAGGAGGATGGGAGCAGCACAGAGGAGGAGGAGGCAGGAGATGCTGCAGGTTGACTGCTGGTGTTCAGCAGACAGAGCTGGAGAGAAGTGAGTGAACAGGAGGCAGTGTGGAGACCCCTCATGGTGGCTTCAGACTGCAGACCAGACATCAAAGCAGCGTTGAGAGACAGTGACAAAACTAACTGCAGGGAGCCCTGGAAATGCTTGCTCTGAACCTTGGAATCATGGAATCACAGAATGGTTTGGATTGGATCGGCTTTTCCTAGGGTGCACTACACCCTTCCTTGCTGCAAGCTGGATCCTGCACCTCTGCATCCCAAAATTCCTCCCCACCAGGACATGTTCGGACACAGGACTTGGCTTAACCTGAGGTGGAGGTGGCAGGTGAATGACTCTCTCACAATATTTTGCAGTTCATAATTCATTCCCTTCACCCAATCTATTGATATCCCTTGGAACCAGACCTCACATCTGAGCATCTGGATCCCCAGTTCCATCAATCCCCAGGGTGTGGGATGGTGCTCAGCCCATCTCACCCAGGACAGCAGCACTTTGTCCCAGCCCCCCAAGAAATCATGGGAATAAATAAAGAGGGACTGATGGGGCTGAGATCTGGGAAGCAGAGAACACCTAAAGACAAGGACCTGCTGCTTTGGTTACTCTTCTCCCTAACACAAAGCTTCACAGAAAGTGATTAAGGTGGGATCCTTTTTCCACAGGCAAAATTCACCTGTGGAACTCACTGCCATGAGATCTCAGAAGCACAAAGAGAAGGAAGTATTAAAAGAGGAAAAAAAATGGCTGAAAGGGATCATAGAATCCCAGAATGGTTTGGGTAGGAATGGGCCTCAAAGCCCATCCAGTTCCACCCCCCTGCCAAGGGCAGGGACACCTCCCACTGGATCAGGGGCTCAAAGGCCCATCCAACCTGGCCTTGAACACCTCCAGGGATGGGGCAGCCACCACTGCTCTGGGAAACCTGGGCCAGGGCCTCCCCACCCTCATCATGAATAATTTCTTCCTAATGTCTAATCTAAATCCACTCCTGTTCCCTGCCTTCGCATCCACTTCAGGGTGAGCAGGGCCAGGGCTCTCTGATGCAAAATACCTGAGTCAAGAGACTGAGATTCCTCCTACCTTGGGTTCAGTGTCCTTTCATATCGTATCCATCAGGATATGACCTCTTCTAGGCTGCTGTGTTCCAGTTGGAGCCCATGGAAGGGGTTACACCAGGGCAAGGAGTTTGAGCAGGAGGGCAGAGCTGGCCCAGCCGTGGATGCAGCTTTGTGGGAAAGGAGGTCTGGGCATTGCTACGGGTGTTTGGTCTCCAGGGAAGGGGATCCTGCCTGGGAAGGAGGGGGCCATGGCCCCCTGGTCCACCTGGCCCCACTGCCCCCGGCTGCGAGGGCTTGTGGTGGGCTCAGGGCAGGCAGGAGGTGCCATCTGCCAACCTCACCTCCTCCCCTGCACCAAGGAGTTTTTCAGATGCTGTGGACACTTTGGTTGCTGCGGGGCCTCCCTGGGGTCTCTTGCCAGCCTGGTGCACCCTGGGGACAGCAATGGGGGCACCGTGCCCTGCACAGTCCCATGCCAGCCCTCACCAAGGTCCAAGGTCCCCACGGTGGAGCTGCTGGGCTCCACCAGCCTGTGGTGTGGGGCAGGAGGGACTGCAGGGAGGAGGATGGCTGCAGCCTTAGCCGGGGCGAGGAACAGGGAGTGAGACAGGATCTGTCCCTGTGAGGGGGCCTCTGCCCCTCCAGAGTCTGTGGCTTTTGTTCCCCCGCAGGCAGGCTGCGAGGGAAGGCCAGGGTGAAGCCCAAAGGGATGGGCACAGGGAGGCTGGTGGGGACACCACCTGCCCCAGGACACGACAGGCAGGAAAGAAACCCTCTGAGGCCGAGGGAAACAAGGCAATAACCAGCCCAGTGCTTGGGGCACCACATTGCCCTTGGCCCCTCAGCAGCAGGGGCCCAGGGGCTGTGTCTCCTCCATCGCCCCTGGCACAAGACGCTGCTCGCAGCTCTCATCACGGCCTGGGATCAGGCTCAGGAGGTGCCATGGTCCTTCCTGGAGGCCCAGAGACCACAACACGACTCCTCCCCAGCTGGGACACACCCTGCCCTCAGCTCCCCTGGACCCGCACTGGTGAAGGACAGACCCACAGCCCGGCCAGGTGTGGGGGAAGCAGCACCCAAGGGTCTTCTGTAGGGCCCACGGGTGGTTCAATAGGGAGAATCCCCATAACTTGAGGGAGACCTGAGGGGAGACCTCATCATTGTCTACAACTGCCTGAAAGGAGGCTGTGGCAGAGCGAGTGTTGATCTCTTCTCCCAAGTGACAGGTGAAGGGACAAGAGGAAATGGCCATGAGTTGTGCCAGGGGAGGTTCAGACTGGATATTGGGAAGAATTTCTTTACCAAAAGGGTTCTCAGGCCCTGGCAGCTGTGAGGTGGCTGAGTAACCATCCCTGGAGGGGTTTAAAAAACGGGGAGATGAGTTTTTGAGGGACATGGTTTAGCAGATGATGGGTGTGGTTGGACTCAATGATCTCAGAGGCCTTTTCCAACCGGAGGATTCTACGACTCTGATAATTCACCCAGGCTGGCGTTGCTAAGCGTGTTCTCCACCGCACCCACCTGACCTGCGACAAGGACTCCATTCAGGGTCTCCTGATGGAACAGAAGATCATGGGAACCCCATCCTTCCAGTGTTCCTCCTCTTCCACATCCCTCCCACCCTTCCACATCCCTCGCAGCCACTCTGTGTGATCTCAGCAGACTCTGGCCTTGGCAGGGTCGGGCTCGGTGACAGCCCTGCTGAGAGGCTGCTGCTGACCCCAGGGCGTGGGGACAATGCTTGTCCCAGAGCCTGCAGCAAAAGCTGCTCTGGAAACAGCAACCCCCATGCTCCTGCAGCACTGTCATTCGAGCTTGGCTCCCCTTGAACTGCTTCCAGACAATAATCTTTGGGGCTCCACTACACAAACAATAATTTAAAAAAAAAAAAATACAAACCTGCAGAAGTTTCCAATTTCAAAGTCCTCAAAATACCATTTAAAAGTCATTTTTCAACCCCTTCCCACCAGTCCAGGCAGGGAAGAGCCCCCCCAGCCCCTAGCATTACCCTGTGCAAGAGCTGCTCTGTCACCAGGGCTGTGACCTGCGGTCTGGCATGGATCCCATGTGCTCCCTGGGGTTCAGCTGGACTAACCTGGCATCTCCTGGGGGCAGCAGAACCTGAGGTCTTGTCCCCTCTCCTGCACCTAGACCCCACAAATCCCCATGTGTGTACCAGTCTCAGTAGCTCAAACTAGAGTCCAGCAAGGTGAGAAAGTTCTTCCTTCTACTCCAGGAGCTGCAACAGGGGTCAAGCAGTGGACTCTGTGCCCAGCATCATCTCCTCGCTGCCACGTGTGCCTGTGCCTGGCAGGAGGGCAGGCAGGGGTGACCTGGCTCTCCTGGCAGGGTGGCAGCCCCAGCAGAGCCCCAGTGCTGCCCATGCCATGGGGACACCCCCCACATCCCTTCTCCCTGCCCCAGTGCTGCCCATGCCATGGGGACACCCCTCACCCCCTCTTTCTGCTGGCAGGAGCCTGGACCGCCTGGACTCTGTTGAGATCCTCCTACCTCCGAAGTTCCCGACCTGGGAGGAAGAATACAACCAGATCTCCGACAGCGTCAACGAGTCCAGTTGCATCAACCAGGTGAGATGCTGGAGCACTGAGCCCGCTGTCCCAGCACACCCCAGCAGGAAAGGAGGCCAGCTGAAGGGAGAGAGGAACATTTTTCCCCCCTTCAATATAAGGCCCTGGCTGTGCTGCAGGAATCACAGACGCTGTTCTCCAGCAGCTTTAGCAAAGTCTCCAGGGCAGCTCCTTAATTCTGGTTTATGTTAGACCCCCTTCCTCTTGCTTTGCCTCCTCTCAGCACTGCTGGTGCAGCTGAAGTCGCTCTGCCAGGGCCACCCTTTTGGCAGCCTGGGGCGATGCTTCACAGCCATGGGTGAAGCTCAGGACTGCTCTGAGGGCAGGAACCCACCGTGTCACCACCTCCTGCTGCCTGCTGGGTGGGCATCCTCACCCGTGCTCAGCGTGGTGTCCGGCCTGGGACCCTGCAGCAGATCACAGGGGCAGGAGCCTCCTTGCTTAGCTCCGAGGACCTCATCCCTCGTGTGGGTCCTGGACCCAGGAATAAGGTGCCTGTAATTCAGGAGCCTGCCCTGCCCGCTGGCTGAGGAATTCTCCCTTGGATATTCCTGATCCCCATGGGAAGAACAAAACAAAGGGTGCCAGCAATGTGCTGACAGTGGGTGGCAAACCCCTTGCCCTGACCCCAACCTCAGGGATGCAGCTGGTGCAAACTGGGATTAACTCCCTGTCCCACACTGTGCATCCCCTGGGGATTACTGTGGAGCAGCTCAGGGCTTGGGTGGCTACCAGCCAGCTGCCTCACAGGCCAGGAAACAATACATGCCAGAATGAAACTCTTGAAAGAGTCCCATCCCCTTGGTACCTGGGGCAGCAACAGCTCCACAAGCACCACGCAGCCGTTTTGCTGTTGCCCTGGGCCTCTGTCGTGTCCAGTCTCTGTCCACACCGTGTCTGGGTGGGAACTCGTGCCCACACGTCCCCTCTGTGCTGCTCCGCTCTGTCTGTGCAGCGATGGAGGGCAGCACGAGGCAAGGGCCAAAGCAAGATGGGCATCACAAACCAGAGGTGGAGGAGGCTGAGAGGCTGAGCCTGCTGGTGTTCCCCTCCAGGTGGTCTCAGGCCCCCTGCATCCCAGCCCCATGGTTGGTTTCTCCTGCTGTCCCGGAGCAGTTGGGAGAGCTCTGGGGAAGGGCACGGGGCATTGCTCGCGGGCGTACGTGTTCCTTGTGGTCAGTCTTGTTCCTTGTACAAAACCAGCAATGTGCTGGGTGTCTCGCTGCCCAGAGAAGGGGTCAGGACTGTTGCATTCCTGTCCTTTGTGTGTAAATCCATGTCTGAAGTCAGGTCTCTGCAAGAAGACAACCGCTGGGCTCAGTCTGTGCTCTCTCCCTGGCTAAAGCTGCCGTTTAGCAGCTGAGTGCAGCACCTTCATGAAGGCATCGGAAGGGTCTTGGAGCCAGAGCGTCTGAGAGGCCCAGACAGCCCAGGCAAACACCCCAGACCAGTGGCACTGGGGGCACAGTGACTGCCACAGCACCCAGTCAAGCATGGGGCTGCCCCCATCACATGCACTCTGCCCGCTTTCCTCCGAATCAGAGAGGGTTCCACAGCAGCTGGGTTGTGATTTTGGGGCTTCCCACGAATTGCATATCTGTTCTTCCAGGATGGAACTGATGCAGCAGCCAGTGTGTGCTGGTCTGGTCCTCTGGCAGGTCTGACCTGTCCTTTGCCCAGAGCCAGAGGCAGTTCTTCCCCTGCCCTCACTTTTGTGTGGCCTCCAGTACCTCTCTTCTAAGTCCAGCAAGACCCTTGTGTCCTCCCACACAGAAACATCCCCAGCTCTGAAAGACAAGTCCACTCTGCTTGGTTTTGTCACAGCTGATGTCCACCTTGCAAACCTCTGGAAGTCCGGGATGTGCCTGTCAGCATCCACCGGTCACACCGAGGAGACCAGTGGCCAGAGACAGCCAGTCAGTGGCCCCCAACACTGCTCCGTGCCCTGTGCAGAGGGGCTGGAGCCAGCCCCAGAGCCAAGCTTCTTCCCTCAGGGACATTTTGAACCTGGATTCTTCCCAAGATGCTTCATCTTGGGCAGCTCGTGCAGCGCAGAGCTTGTGGGGTGGATGTGCTCTGCAGACCAGGGATGGAGAGGAGGAGAAGACGTTCCTCCCACAGGCAGTGCAGTGTCTGTCGGGTGTCTGTCCTTATGCCGAGTGTGTGCCGTGGCTTTGCTCTGGATACAAGGCAGTATCGCTTCCATGTGGCTTCTTCCTGGCACGGGGACAAAGGAGACAGCAGCAAGGTGGCCAGCCCGACCCCATCAGGTGAAGAACGGTTTCCCCAAGGTGGTGCACTCAGACTGCCCATCCACCCCAGCTCCACGGGCTGTGGAGGGTGCAAGGCTGCTCCTGGCCACCCCACCAATGCTGGAGGCTTCGCAGAGGAGTGAACCAGGAGCCACACCAGCCTTTGCCCAGCTGCCACAGGCAGTGCCAATGGGTGCCCAGCACTGTGTGTCCCCAGCGTGCCCTGTGTCCGTACGGTGATAAATGGTGCCTGCAACAGGCTGGGTGCATCAGCAGCTTCTCTCTGCCTGGCGGGCGAGTCCCGTGGAGCTTTGCCGTGCCGTGTTTGTGCCGCTGTCTGAGGGGCCTGGGTGGCACCTTGCTTGGCATCTTCTCAGCTCTGAGGTTCGCACTGAAGTGTCAGCAGCGGTGGCCCCAAGGGGACAGGTCATCTGCTCCCCTCGTCCTTGGTCCCTGTGCTGTCTGTGTGAGGGGCTCCCCCGTTCTTGGCCTTTAACCTTCTGCAACTCTTTCTTCCAGATATTTGGACCCCCCTCACTTATCCCTCAGATATTTACCCATGGAGAGCAGGTACCGTCCCACTGGCGTTTCCCTCTTCCTTCCTGATGGAGGTTTCTCGGGTCAGCCTGGACACCCATGGCAGGGTTCGAGGCAGGACGTGGGGTCAGCCCGTGCCAGGAGTCAGTGGCAGGAGCAGGAGGATGAGGAAGAGGAGGAGAAGAAGAAGGAGGAGGAAGAGGAGGAGGTGGAGGAGAAGCAGGCAGTGTTCCCAACCTGGGCACTGCCAGGCTTTGGAGAGCTCGGTCTCCCCTCAGCAGGGGCTTAGGGATCGTCAGTTTTAGGGGGAAAGTAGATGAATTTTTTGAGCTGAACCTCATGGAACTCTGATGCCAACACTGGGCAGAAAGACTGTGCTTGAGGGCCAGGAGAGATGGAAGTGGGCAGCAGAGCCAGTGTGAGCATCTCTCATCCGCATTTTGAAACGTTCTGCTTTAGGGTGGCTCTGGTTTAACCCAGGGGAACCTCTCCTGAGTCCAAGTGTGATCAGCTGCTGCTTCTGGAGAACAGGGCAAGGCTGGGGCAGGGGTGGGAGGGAGGTGGGGGCAGCAGGAGAAGCAGGGAGCAAAGCTGCTCCTGCTCACCTCACCTCATCCTGGTTGCACACCACAGCCAGGGCTAGGATGCGTTCCTGACGGTGCCACCCAGAGCCTGGCAGCCTGTCCCTGGTGAGGCATGGAGGCTGTCCCAGCAGCCCACACCTCCCACCTTCTCTGTCTGTGCTGCAGGCCATCTCCCCACGAGGAGCACGTCTGCCCCAGCAGGGACACATGGCTGGGGTCTCCCAGCTGGTGGGGCAGGGGGACCTGTCAGAGGCTGGACAGGGATCGTGGCCTCACGCACTCCCAGCCTCTCCATCGGAGACAGGGGCCTTGGGCAGGCGCTGCGGTGGAGTCTCTCCTGCTCCACATCCCGGCCTCCTCTTCCTTCTCTCTGCGAAGAGCCCAGGCATCCTGCACCCCAGCAGCACCTCCCGGTCTCACCTGCCACGAGCAGCAGGGAGAGGGGCAGGAGGGGAAGGGAAGGGGCTGCCTGCAGGCAGGGGGTGACCAGCTCTGTCCCTTCCCCTCGCAGGTGCCCGAGCCGGAGCTGGGGGAATCGTTCGAGGCCGTCTGTGAGTCCACCTACAGCGAGGCCGAGTCGGCGGCCGCGGAGGTGCTGGACCTGCCTCTGCCCAGTTATTTCCGCTCCCGGAGCCACAGCTACCTCCGAGCCATCCAGGCTGGCTGCTCCCAGGAAGAGGACGGGGGCTCCGTGCGCTCCATCTCCCCGCCGCCCGCGGGCAGCCTCAGCGGCAGCAGGACCCTGCCCTCCAGCAGCAGTGAGTGCCAGCGGCGGGCAGCGGGGCGAGCACAGGGGATGGGGGAACCACTGCCCACTGCCCACTGCCCACTGCCCAGTGCCCAGTGCCCAGTGCCCACTGCCCACTGCCCACTGCCCTCCGCACATGACCGCTCGAGCACGTGAGATGCTTCAGTTTCTCCTTCTCTGCCGCGAGGACAGCACGTGCATAGAAACGTAGAATCCTGCAATGGTGACCTCGATTCGGGGAAGATGTGTGACATCTTCAGCTCTGCAGATGGTCCCCTTCCTGGGTGCTGAAACCACAGAATCACAGAACGGTTTGGGTTGGAAGGGACCTCAAAGCCCATCCAAGTTCCAACCAATTGCCATGGGCAGGGACACCTCCCACTGGATCAGGGGGCTCAAAGCCCCATCCAGTCTGGCCTGGAACACAAGGCTTGGGTGCCTGTACCTCCAGCCATGGTTGTCCAAGGCTTCTGTGGGCTCATGAGGGCTTGGTTTGTGCTAGGGAAGGATGCCAGCAGCAAGGGGTGCCTAGGATGGCTGGAGCTGGAACTCCAGATGTGGACTTACTCTCCACTGCAGAAGGAAGCCATCAGCCAGGTGTGCCCTGGACGGCTGGAGCTGGATCTCCAGATGCAGGCACTGAAATGGCAGAGAGGCTCTGGTTGCTGGGATTGGGCTGGTACTGCTGATGCAGCCTGGAGAGGTCCGGGAGAGCTCAAAATTTTCACTCTGTCAAGCCAAAAGCAGGCCTGGGTGCTGCTGCTTGAAATGCCTTGTGGAATGCCCACCTTGCCCAGGAGCACTGGCTGCCATTTCTGCCTGAAGTCCTGTGGGTGCAGCAGCACCTGCAGCCCTGCTGCCCTACCCTGTCCGTAGCTTCCATCTCCCTCCTCCTCTTCTCCACTATGCATCTTGTGACCCCAATTCAGGCTACAGTTGACAGGTTTGACATCTCTAAAAAACTAACAGCTAGCAGAGACTCTGTACTGTTTTCCCCAGGGTCTGAGCATACCCTGGTCTCTGCAGCCCCTTCAGCCAGAGGCAGACATTGGGGATGACAGGAGAAGGGAGGGCAGAAGGTATCTGCCTCCAACTCTCGATGACAGAGGTGTGACAAGGTTTTGGGGCTCACCATGAACTCCTTTGCAGGGTCTTGCACTGCGCAGGTCTCCTAGGAACAGCTTTAGGGGATCGGATCTGGGGGAAAAGGCCCCCTCCTGATCCACGAGGTTTGCAGGACAGGTACAGGCAGGTCTGGCCCTGCCTGGCCAGGGGTCTGAGCCACAGCCAGTGAGGGCAGGAGCTCAGGGACCTGAGCAGTGCAGCCCAGGCAGCCACGTGCTGAGCGTGGGACTTACCAGGGTGGTTCTTGTGGCACCCAGGTGACAGCACAGCTCCATGCAGAGGAGGAACCGTGCTGTGTGCTGGGGTCACAGTACTCACACCCAGGTCCTTTCTCCTGTGGGTAGGGCAGAAGAAGTAACAGCCATCACCCTGCTGCACCCAGTGCTCAGGCTGCTGCCTAGAGACCAGTCTTTGAAAACCTCCTGACAGTGAGATGCTGGGAATTCATCTTTTGGCTGGACTGGCTCCAACTGCTTTCTCTCCCAGAGACACAATTGCAGCAGCCACATATGAGTCTAACACACTGAGCCCGTCTCCATCAGCTGTACACAGGGACCCCAACATCCCTGGTGTGGGGTAAAAACAGGTCTTGCAGTAACAAGCAGTTGTGAGCAGGAAGGAGCCTTCAAGGCAGGAAGGAGCCTTGCGAGCCCCCAAGCCCAGCGCCCTGCAGCCTCGGCGCACCAGGGGCAGCGTCACACGCGGCTCCAGGCACCCCGCCTGCCTCTGGGTGCAGGCGTTATTCATTCCAGGCCCCTCTCCTTTGATTAGTAATTACTGTACTGGACGAGAGCCTGGCCTCTTCTCTGATATGCATCAGGACTGACTCCATCTCTCGGAGCAGGGGTGAGGCTGCAGGCAGCCCCGTTCCGCTGGAGTTTCTCCCCAGCCGGGCTGTCTCTCCCAGGAGGAGCTCCCAGAGTGGGTCCCTTCACCAGCTGTCTGGCTGGAGTTGGCTCTTCTGCATGCTGAGCCCTCCCTTCCCCATGGCCACAGCACCCAGCACCTCTGGGATGAGTCGGGGCTGCCCATGCTCCCCAGCAGAAGCACCATCCCCACCTGCAGTGCTGTCAGAGGAGGCTCCTCTGAATGCCCCATGCATTCAGCACCCAGGTGAGAAGCAAAGAAAGTGAGTGCTTTGTCCCAGGATGCAAATTTGCCAGGATGACGGGGCCACTGGCTCAAAACAGCAAGGAACAGCAAGGACTGCTCAGCCCTCGCAGCGCTGGGAAAGCCCAGGAGGAAAGAGATGCAAGAACTGGGTTTCTGTCTCAATCCAGAACTGAGCTGGTGCTGGTTCCCTGCTGCAGGACCACCACTGCCCTGGCCTGGGACATATTGGGTGCAGGAGGCTCCACCTGCTGCTGCCTTTGCCAAAGCACCATCTGCAGCGGTGGCTTCGCTCCCCAGTGCTCCTCATCTCTCCTTGCAAATGTGTGCAAGGGACAAGCACTGCTCTGGAGATGCTGCTTCTGCAAACGGTTCCTGAAGGCCTGAGCACAGGTTCAGCCATGCACAGCTGTCAGGGGGGGAGCAGCTCTGCTCTCACTGCAGTATTTTGGGTGGTGCAAGGCCCTCCCAGGGTATGTCAGGGTGGGAGAAGACTCCGGAGAGCTGGCAGGCTTTTGCCAGAAGAGAAACTGGTTACACTTCCATGATGCTTTAAGGCACTTGATCTGCATCAATTTTGCATCATTTTCTTCAAGTCATTTTAATTTCTTCAATGATTTTCTTCCAGGTGAGGCTCAGTTGTAATGCAGGGTGTAAGGAGTTGAGGGGTCCCATCCAGGAACAGTTTTGGGAACTGGTTAGAAAAGGTGATGCCTTGGTGCTCTTGGACATGGTGGTGCCTGGTCATCATGCCAGGCAGGCACTGGAGTGGGCAGGAGGAGTTCAGCATCTCACCAGGGTTGTACAGACCTGCTGGTGGTGTGCAGGCAGCCAGCCAGCCCTGTCACCCGCGGGGATGCCAGGGTGAGGCTGCTCTTGGCATGAGCTCAAAGCACAGAGCTATGAGGGAATTCATAGAATCACAGAATGGTTTGGATTGCAAGGGACCTTAAAGCCCATCCAGTTCCATGGGCTGGGACACTTCCCACTGGATCATGGTGCTCAAAGCCCCATCCAGCCTGGCCTGGAACACCTCCAGGGATGGGGCATCAGCCCCAGAATATGTGCCATGGGCAAAGCTGTCAGAGCACAGGAGTGGGCCAGGACAGAACCCCATCCCAGCTGTGGGCAGAGAGGGAGCAGGAAGGGCAGCACTGACAGCCTTCATGCCCAGCTCCAGGCCTTCCCTCCCAGAGACGTGCCCGTCCCATCACACCTCCCCTTCACTGATCTGCACTCTGGGGTCACCACGTTCAAAGGCAGAGTCTGGAAGAGATCCCCTGGGAGGGACGGGCTGCTTGCTCAGCCCCATCCCTCCTTCCTACCACCTCTGCTCTGCTTCTGCCCCACGTTCTCCCCATCCTGGCTCTAATCTGCTCCACAAGACCAGCCCTGATTCTTGCTGGCAACAGAGACAGTGCTAAGCTCAGTGTCATGACAAATCCAGGCAAACAATGGGAAGCAACAGCAGGCACAGCACAGAGGGGGCTTCAAAATGACTGGTTGCCTCCTCTCCCTGACATGGCCCAGCAGAGAGATGCTGATTCCCAGAGCACAGAATCATAGAATCCCAGAATGGTTTGAGTCAGAAGGGACATCAAAGCCCATACAGTTCTACCCCTCTGCCATGGGCAGGGACACCTCCCACTGGGTCAAGGAGCTCAAAACCCCATCCAGCCTGGCCTGGAACACCTCCAGGGATGGGGCAGCCACCACTGCTCTGGGAAACCTGGGCCAGGGCCTCCCCACCCTCATTGTGAAGAATTTCTTCCTAATGTCCAATCTAAATCTTCCCCCTTACAGTTTAAATCCATTCCCCCTCTTCCTATCACTACAAGCTTTTGTAAAAAGTCCCTCCCCAGCTTTCCTGCAGCCCCTTTCAGTACTGGAAGGTCACTGTGAGGTCTCCCCAGAGCCTTCTCTTCTCCAGACTGAATAAGCCCAACTTCCTCAGCCTGTCCTCATAGCACGGGTGCTTCCAGCCCTTGGATCATGTCCACAACTTCTTCTCAATCCATTCCAACAGTTCTATATTCTTCTTATGTTGGGGATTCCAGAACTGGACCCAATATTCCAGGTGGGGTCTCATGAGACCCCATGAGACCCGGAGCAGAGGGGCAGAATCACCTCCCCTCACATCCTCCAGCCCTTTGCATGGGCTGCTGAGGCTTGGAGAGGGAAACATTTTTGATGGAGGGGGTGAGGAGCAGGGAGGAGCATCTGTGTTTGTGAGTGTGCATGACAGGGAAGGCAGGAGGCACAGCTGGATGGCAGTCACACCTTTGATCAGCCCCCTGGGTCAATTCCCCCTGCCAGAGGCTTTAAGTGGTTGCTGTACAGGAGGAGTCTCTCGAGCAGCAGATTGGGACCTCTCTCCTTGGCACCACCAGCCCAGACTAATAGAGACAAGCAGGGCTCTGTGATGAAACAACTGAGAGTCCTCACCCATTCTTTGCCCACAGACACCCTCCTGCACCAGCATTCCTGCACCAGCCCAGAGGAACTGTTCCCACCCAGTGCCTGGCCCTGGAGATGGGGATTGGTTTTCTCCTCTGAAGGGACACATCCTAAACAGGCGGCAGCAGCAGCGATGCTGTGGCTGACGCAGGCTTAGAGGACAGAGTGGGGCTTGAATTGTAAAGCAAGGGGCTTTGGCCACCAGCTGAGGGCATGAGGAGGTGCAGCGAGCTCCATTCCAGGGAGGGCCACCAGTCTCAGGGGGGGTGTGGGGAGCAGGGCCGGTGGCAGACCCTGACAGGCATCACACCTCTGCCAAGCCCCTTCCTCCCCCAAAAGCCTGTGTCACGCTCAGATTACAAGGAAATTAGCTCCCGTTTGACAGCCAGGAGGCAGATAATGAGCTGCCCTTGATCAACCTTAAACAAAGCTTTGTGCCTTTAGAAGCTGGAGACTCAAAAGCCCCAGTGAAACCCATTCATCTAATTGCCAGGCGTTGTGAGCATTACAAAGGGCTCCCCAGCCCCTGCTCCTGCTTATTAGAGGCAGCACTGGGAATTGCTTGCTTAATAGACTGCTTGCAATTCAGAGCTGGATATTTGATGTCCAGGAGAAAAAGAGGAAAGCAGAGGGGAGCAAAGCACAGCAAAAGGAGGAGAGAATCCCCAGTGCGGAGAGCCCAGCCCAGCCTCCACCCAATGCACCAGTGACAGCACAGAAAGCCCACACCAAACCAGTTCCTGCTCCAGCTCTGCCCAGTCTTCCTTGTGCCATCTGGTAATGCCAGTCTTGCTCAGAGCATAGAATCATGGAATGGTTTGGGTTGGAAGGCACCTCAAGGTCCATCCAGTTCCAACCCCCTGCCATGGGCAGGGACACCTCCCACTGGATCAGGGGCTCAAAGCCCCATCCAACCTGGCCTGGAACACCTCCAGGGATGGGGCAGCCACCACTGCTCTGGGCAACCTGGGCCAGGGCCTCCCCACCCTCACAGGAAAATATTTCTTTACTAAGATCTCATCTCAATCTCCCCTCTTTCAGCTCAAAACCCTCCCCCCTCATCCCATCCCTGCACTCCCTGATCAAGAGTCCTTTCCCAGGAATCCTGCCCTGGGATTCAGCAGCCTTTTCCCAGAAAGCCGAGGTGCCCAGAGCCTTATCCTGTGCCTAAATCTTTTCCAAGGAGGCGAGGGAATCCACCTCTACCCCCTCCTCCTCCAGAACTGGGCTGTCTTCAGTGACCTGTTGTACAGGTTAAGAGTGTGAGTTCTGGGGGGCAGAAATTCCCAGGTTCTCCTGTTCTGCTGACCTCGTGATGGCAGCTCTGGCTGCAGGTGCCCAGCCTGGCACAGGAACCTCAACACCTGGAGTAGAAGGAGCTTAAGAAAGTCTAGCTGGTTCTTCAGGCCAGCCCCATCTTGACCCCATCCAGAGCCAGGAACAGGTTCATCCTTGAGAGTAACCAGCATTCCCATAAACAACTGCCAGGGCTGCACCCAACTTGTGCCCAGCTGTATTCCAGAGCTTTGCCAAGCCCAGGCAGGGCACAAGAGAGAGCTCTACCTGGGAGAGATTTCTCCCCAGAGTCAAGACAGAATAGCTGCCCTTCTGCCTCCAGCCTACTTTCTGTCTTGTGTATATGACTGTTTTCTCTGTTCACCACTACATTTGAGAGTCAGCTCCTAGGACTATTGCTGTGCTGGGAACCCTGCCCCGGAAGAAGGTGAATCCCAAGCTGCTCCTCTGGCACCGATGCTCTCGCAGGGGCAGCATGGTTGTGCTTAGCAGAGGGAAGTCCAAGTGTGTTCACACCTCCGTGTACTGTCAAGGCACAAAGCAGCATCGTGCAGACCCAGGCCCCAAGGGCTGCTGCACTGTGGGAAGAAGTTTCCACAGTTTCTGGGAAAGTCACATAGTGCTGGCTTGTGAGGGATGGGCACAGACAGCCTTCCTCCTCCTCCTCCTCTGTGAGCCGTGATTACCTGCTCTCTGGGTAGGAAGGCAAGTTCTGCTCCTCTCCTCTCTCAGCTGTTGTAGCCTTCTCTTTGTGGGAAAAACATAGCAGTGTTTAGGGAATGGAAGCACTGGTGCAAGATGACCAGAGAAGTTGTGGTTGCTCCATTCCTAGGAACATTCCATGTCTTCCCTGCCTGGACTGGTGGGAAGGAGTTGAGAAATGACTTTTAAATGGCATTTTGTTGCCTTTGCAATTGGAAACATCTGCAGGTTTGGGTTTTTTCTTAAATTATTATTTGTATAGAGGAACCTCAAAGATTATCTGGAAGTAGTTCAAGAGGAGCCAAGCTTGAATGACAGTACTGCAGGAGCAGGGGTGTGGATGGCTGTCCCATTCCTGAAGGTGTTCCAGGCTAGGCCGGATGGGGTTTGAGCACCCTCGTATTGGAGGTGTCCGTGCTCATGGCAGGGGGGGTGGAGCAGACGACATCCGTGGTCCTTTCCAATCCAACCCATTCTGTGAACACCCAGAGCAGGACAGGACACCTTGGCCAGCGGGTGAGCAGCCGCAGCTGAGGGGGAAAGCACCACACAGCCCCTTGCTAATCCCATCAGCCAGAGCTGACCCCAGATGCCCTCTGAGGAGAGAGACTGTTATCACTCCCTTCAGATTTTCTACTTCTTTTTGACCTAGATTTCACGTTCCAGAAATAGCTTTCTCTGACATACCAGCAGGAGAGGGATTAGAGAGAGAGAGCGTGTGTGCGCGTGCACTCCAGGGAAAGATTTCCGTCGCGTGCTCCACCGGTGTTTGTAAGGGAAGAAACGTGTACGTGTACACATTCCATGATCTATTTGTATGTCTGGAGGAAACAAATTGATGACAACTGTTTCTCTTCACACTTCCTTCTTCATTTTCCACTTCTAATCTTTCCCTTGTTATCATGGAAACTCCCATACCAAGCCCTGAGCCCACCTAGTGCTGCCTTTTTCCCAGGAAGCGTGTCCCATGGCTAAAACCCCTTTCTACAACACCACCACAAAAAGCAACATTTCCCTGTCCTCCTGCCCCAGACTGGTGCTCTTTTCGGCCAGGTTTCAGCTCCACTACAGGCAGTGAACTCGCTCTGCTGCCTGCTGTGGGCACGGCTCTCTCTGGCACCCAGGAACCACTTTGAGCCCCAGGAAGGGGGGAGCTGCACCCCACGCGTGATGCTGTGCCAACAGAGGCAGCGCTAGGGGAGGTGGAAACCACTGCCCGTAGACTTAATACTGGGAGGTGAGCACAGCTCCAGGGCCCCAGCCAAGCCCACCGGTTCCCAGCAGGTACCACCTACAGAGGCAAAACAAAGGCAGCTGCCAGCATTTTCCTTCGGCAATACAGTCCTTCTCACTGCTTGCTTTTATCAGCCTTGATGGCAGGAAAGGGAGTCAGAAGTGGACATGGATCAAGTCCAGAGAAGGCCACGGAGATGATCCGAGGGCTGCAGCACCTCTGCTATGAGGACAGGCTGAGAGAGATGGGGTTGTTCAGCCTGGAAAAGAGAAGGCTCTGGGGAAACCATAGAGCAGCCTCCCAGTACTGAAAGGAGCTCCAGGAAAGCTGGGAAGGGGCTCTTGATCAGGGAGTGCAGGGATAGGATGTGGGGAACAGTTTTGAGGTGAAAGAGAGGAGACTGAGATGAGATCTTAGGAAGAAATGTTTTCCTGTGAAGGTGGGGAGGCCCTGTCCCAGGTTGCCCAGAGAAGTGGTGGCTGCCCCATCCCTGGAGGTGTTCCAGGCCAGGCTGGATGGGGCTTTGAGCCCCCTGATCCAGTGGGAGGTGTCCCTGCCCATGGCAGGGTTTGGAACTGGATGGGCTTTGAGGTCCCTTCCAACCCAAACCATTCTGTGATTCAATGAAGTGCTGTCCTCATGTGAGAAAAGGAGAAATGGAAGCACCAAGAGGTGCCTCAGCTCGCTCAGAGCCTCTGGGAGAGCAGCAGCAAGGAGCCCACATGTGATGTTGTGTTCTGTCCATGAGGGTTGGAGAGCAATGGGCCAGGAACAACAGATACCGAAGGTCTCATGTGAGGCTGAGGGGCCTGGAAGCACCCTGGCACTGTGGCCCTGCTGCATCCATGTGAACCGGGCCAGTGCAGAGCTGCTGTGGAGTCACTCTGTGTCCCTGCTGCCGGCTGGGCTCAGCACCTTTGCATCTCCCTCCGTGGCCATAAGGCTCGTGCCATCGCTGGAACGGCCCAGCAGTGAGGTGGCGATGGTCTCAGTTGAGACACACAGACCTGCCAGGACAGCAGGGGCTGGATGAGCTTTAGTGTGCCCAGGCTTGGGAATTTGCAGGATTTCCTACAGTGCAAATGAGTGTTTCTTCGTGTCCCTCTCATCCTGGGTTGCTTTTCCTCTCCTTCATGCTTTTCCATTCCTTTTTCCACCTATTGAGCCACGATGTGGCTGTTCCTGACTCAGGAAGGGATCAGCTCAGAGCTTTGCAGCCACTCACAGTTTAGGCGGGTGAGGGGCTCTCGGGTCAGAGCTGCTCCCCACTGCCAAGCCTCAAGGCAGCTGAATTGAGAGCAAGATTCTTGTTCTCCTTGGCAGGCGGTGGAGGGGAGAGGCCCTGGGCTGCAGGGCCCAAATCTCAGGGCAGTCTCTGGTGAGACTCTCCAGCTCTGCTTCCAAGAGCAGGAGCAGCACATTCACAGTGATTCCACCGCTCAGCGTGGTGCCTCCCCAGGGCTTTGACCTCCCCTTGCTGCACCCCAGCCCTTCTCCACCGATCACTGTGAACACAGCAAGTCATAAATAAATCAGAGTTCCCAAGGACTGATGGCAGCAGCGAGGAGCTGGGGTGGCATGTGTGCTCCTGATGGGAGCCACACAGCAACACCTGCAAAGCCACAAGCCCTGCCCAAGTGCACCATTGGGCAGCATCTGCACCACACCAGGCTGAGGGGCACCCGCTGCCCCGATTCACATCAGCCCACCACGTGGCATCTGGCCTCACGGAGGTCTCCTCCAGTCCTACAGCCCCATGTCTCAGCACAGGATGGGAGGGATGGAAAGGATGCTGCTCCAGCACCCAGCATGACTGTGCCCAGGTTGCCAGATCTGCTCCGTAGGCTGCGCCAGTCCTGCTGCCCTGAACACATCCATCCCTCAGCGTTCCTGCTCGGGCAGCCGGGCAGGGAGGCACAGAACGGGCACCAAGCACATCAGCAGCACTCAGGCAATGGGGGCTCTATTGCCTCTCCCCGTGCCCAGCAGGATGGAGCCCAGCTCCCATGGTCAGTGGGAAACACCCAGGGAAACATCCTCTGCTGTTTGCTTTTCCATTAATTTAGCTCTGCACTGGAGACTTCGCTCCGCTCCCACCACACCCTGGCTGGAGCAATCCTGAAGCAGGGCCATGGCCGTGGCCCCACAGGGGTAGCACCCACAGCACCCACACCCTGCTCGCAGTTCAGGGTCCCATCCCGGCTCAGGGTCCTTTTCCCAGCTCAGGGTCCCATTCCCAGCTTGGGGTCCATCTCACAGAACTTGCACCCCGCTCCCAGCACAGGATCCCATTAGCAGCTCAGGGTCCTGCTCCCAGCTTGGGGTCCCACTCACAGCACTCGCACCTCTCTCCCAGCTCAGGGGTCCTGCTTGCATCTTGAGGTCCCACCTGCAGAACCTGCATCCTACTCCCAGTTCAGAGTTCCCACTCCCAGTTTGGGGTCCCACCTGCAGCATTTGCACCCTTGCTCCCAGATCAGGGTCTCATTCCTGGCTCGGGGCCCACTGGCAGTTCTTGCTCTCCTTCCCAGATTTGGGGTCCCGCTGGCAGCACTGGCACCCTGCTCCCAGTTTGGATCCCTTTCACCGTTGAGAAGGGCAATGAAAGTGGGGAAGGGTCTGGAGAACAAGGTTTACCAGGAGAGGCTGAGGGCCCTGGGGCTGTTCAGTGTGGAGAAGAGGAGGCTGAGGGGAGACCTCATCGCTCTCTGCAGCTCCTGGAGAGGAGGCTGTGGTGAGGTGGGTGCTGGGCTCTGCTCCCGAGTGACAGGGGGTAGGAATGAGGGAGAGGGCCTCAGGTTGTGCGGGGGGAGCTTTAGATTGGATATTGGGAAACACACCGAAAGGGTTCTCAGGCACTGCCCAGGGAGCGGCTGAGTGCCCATCCCTGGAGGTGTTTAAAAGGCAGATGAGGCGCTCAGGATGGTTCAGCAGTGGACAGGTACGGTTGGACTCGATGACCTCAAAGGTCATTCCCACCCAGGCGATTCCGTGATTCCTGGCTCGGGGTCCCCCGGCGCAGGTGGGGGGGGGTTGGGGCTCGGGGAGCTCTTTCACCCCTGTGTGCCCGGGCGGGAGGGGCGGCGCCGGGAGGAGCCCCCGCGGCCGGGGCGAGGCTGTCCCTTTGTTCAGCGCTGTTCGGCTCCCCCCGCGGGCGGGCCCGGGGCAGGAGCGGCACCCGCTGCCCCTCTGCCCCCCGCACCGCCGAGCGCTGCCCGCGGAGCCACGCCGGACCGCGCCCGGGCAGCGCGGCGATGGGGCTTGAGGCGCGGGGCGGGGCCGGGCGGGGCCAGGGGGCGGGGCCTCCGCGGGGAGGGGCATGCACAGGGCGGAAACGCACGGGGCGGGGCGGGGACGCGTGATGTGAGGCGGGACTGAGGGGGGCGGGGGGCGTGTCCAGAGGGGAGGGGGCGGGGCCTAGCAGGGCGGGGCCGCGCGATGGGCGGGGCCGCGCGAGGAGAAGGGTCAAGGCGTGGTGCGAGGAGAGGCGGGGCCTCGGCCTCGAGGGGCGGGGCCAGGAGAGGGTTTAAGGCGCGGGGCGGGGCTTTAAGGGCCGATACCGGTGCCTAACGGGGAGGGGGGTTACGGCGTGGGGGCGGCGCGGGACTGTGACGCGCGGGGTGGGGGGAGCGGTGCCCGAGGTGCCTGAGCCCCGCGGGGACGGGGTTTAAGGCGGGGGCGGGGTTTGAGACGGGGCGGGGTTCAATGCGGGGGCGGGGTTTAAGGCAGGAGCGGTGCTCCGCGGGGGCGGGGTTTAAGGCGGGGCGGGGTTTAAGGTGGGGCGGGGTTTAAGGTGGGGCGGGGTTTAATGTGGGGGCGGGGTTTAATGCGGGGGCGGGGTTTAAGGCAGGGGCGGGGTTTAAGACGGGGGCGGGGTTTAAGCCGGGGGGCGGGGTTTAAGATGGGGGGCGGGGTTTAAGATGGGGGCGGGGTTTAAGACGGAGGGGTGGGGTTTAAGCCGGAGGGGTGGGGTTTAAGCCGGAGGGGTGGGGTTTAAACCGGGGGCGGGGTTTAAAACGGAGGGGCGGGGTTTAAGCCGGGGGCGGGGTTTAAGGTGTGGGGGCGGGGTTTGAGGTGGGGGTGGGGTTTAAGGTGGGGCGGTGTTTGAGGTGGGGCGGGGTTTAACCCGGGGGGCGGGGTTTAACCCGGAGGGCGGGGTTTAACCCGGAGGGGCGGGGTTTAACCCGGGGGGCGGGGTTTAAGTCGGGGGGCGGGGTTTAACCCGGAGGGCGGGGTTTAACCCGGGGGGCGGGGTTTAACCCGGGGGCGGGGTTTAACCCGGAGGGCGGGGTTTAACCCGGGGGGCGGGGTTTAACCCGAGGGGCGGGGTTTAACCCGGGGGCGGGGTTTAACCCGGGGGGCGGGGTTTAACCCGGGGGCGGGGTTTACGGCGGGGGCGGGGTTTAACCCGGGGGGCGGGGTTTAATCGGGGGGGCGGTGTTTAACCGGGGGGCGGGGTTTAACCCGGAGGGCGGGGTTTAACCCGGGGGGCGGGGTTTAACCCGGGGGGCGGGGTTTAACCCGGAGGGCGGGGTTTAATCGGGGGGGCGGTGTTTAACCGGGGGGCGGGGTTTAACCCGGGGGGCGGGGTTTAACCCGGGGGGCGGGGTTTAACCCGGGGGGCGGGGTTTAACCCGGGGGGCGGGGTTTAACCCGGGGGGCGGGGTTTACGGCGGGGGCGGTGCCCCGCGGGGCGGTGCCGCTCGGGGCGGGGGTTTAAGCGCGGCCCCGCCCGGTGGCGCAGCCGGAGCGGCGGGCGGGCGCGGTGAGTGCGGTGTCTCCTCCACGCGTCTCCTCCCTCCTCCGGCGCGGCGGCCCCGGAGCAGCCGGCGCGGCCCGGCCCGGCCTCGCCTCTTCCTCCTCCTTCTCCTCTTTTCTCCTCCTCCTCCCCCGCGCGGGGTCGCCGTGGTCCCCCCCGCCCTCCTTTGTGCCTCCATGGCTTTGTGTCTGGAGCTCCTCCGGCAATGTGAGTGCGCGCCCGGGGCTGGGGGGGGCGGGCGCTGCATGGCTCCGCGCCGGGGGGGGGACACCCCGACCGCCGCTTTTTGCCGCGCCCGCCGCTTCCGCTGCCCCCGGGAGGCGGGGGGATGCGGGGGGGGGCTGCTCCATCCGCCCCCGCTGCCCCGCGGTCCGGTCCGGTGGGGGGGTGGGGGCTGCTCCATCCGTACTTGCTACCCCGGGGGGGAGGGGCGGGGCTGCTCCATCCGACCCCGAAGCCTCCGTGGTCCGGTTGGGGAAGGGGGAGGCTGCTCCATCTGCCCCCACCAAGTCCCCGGGTGCAGTCCCTACCGTCGCTTTCCCCCTCCGCCGCGGGGTCCTGGGGGTGCGGGGAGAGGGGGCAGTTCCGTGCTGCACGCCTTGGAGGGGTCCCCGGGTGCGGGGGTAAACGCAGTAGTGCCCCCATAAGTGTGTTCTCCCCCAGGAGTATCGGCCCTTCGTGCCTAAACGGGCTCCCCCACGCAGGAAAGACCGACCCTTCCTCCCTCTGAGGTCTTCCCCAGAAGCACCGACCCTTCCCCCCCACCCCCCGATGGGTTCTCCCCGTGTGGCTTCACCCCCTGAAGGAACCGGCACTTCCCATCTGAACGGGTTCTCCCTCAGGGAGCCCAAAAAGACCTCTCCTCCAAGGGATGCCAACCTTTCCTCTTTATGGGCTCTCCCTCTGGGTAGCCCCAGCCCTTCCCCCCCGTGGGCTCTCTCTCAGGAGCCACCGACTCTTCTCCACTGTGGGTCCTCCTCCTGGAGGAACCCACCTTTTCCCCCTGAATGGGCTCTCCCCTGGAAACCCCGACCCTTCCCATAAGGTAGTGATTGGATTCTTACTTCCCTTGAGAAGCAAAGGGCATTGTTTGGGTGAGGCAGGAACGCTGGAGCTCTGGTGCCCATTCATGGAGCTCCGCCTGGAGCAGGCTTTGTGAATTCTCTTTCTTAGCCTGGGAGAAGAGGTCCTGGCTCAGGGTCCTGGTGTTGCATCCGAGTGCCAAGCCATCCTGCCCTGACTAAGGATCCGGGCAGGGTCGCTCCGAGTTGAGCCGCAGGTGTAGCTCAAGGGTGGCTGTGCCGTGTTGGGAGGGCGGGGATGTCACCATTGGCTTTGGGCAATAAGTAAATGTAGCTCTTGATTCCTACTTCAGCCTCCATTATGAGACTCAAAACTCAAGTTCATTACCAGAATCCTGTTGGTAGAATCAACACCACTCATTCTGCAAAGGTACAGCCAGGTTGTTAGGGAAAGGTGCATTTGAGATAGGAATGGAATTGGGATCTCAGGCTCCTAGGCTGGAACTTGGGGGAGGAAAAGAAGAAAAGCGGGGGGGTGAAAAAAACCCACAGCATGTGGCATTGGATCCTAAAATAAATTCCAATCATGTGGGATGCTAACAAGCCAGATTGCCAACTTGTGTAAGCTGGCAGACTTGACTCCGGAGGGTCCCCGTTGCTGAGCTCTTCCAACAGGAATTTGGTGTTATGGAGTTACACATTCTTCAGTAAGGTGAAGTAGGGATGAAATCTACTGTTCTTATCTTTCAGATAAAGGTAACTTGTGTGTGTGTGCCCCGTGGTGGCACCCAGGCAAAAATTATCTGCAGAATTTGGCTGATATATTTCAGTGTGGGGAGCCCAAAAGCTCCCCTTCAAGGTGCAAGTGCTAAACTGCTGTATGCTATTTTTGTGTATTTTTATTTTTGAGTTGGTGCTTATAGCCTACTTCTGTAGCAGCAGCATAGGAGGCTCTGATGCAGGTGAAGGTCTGTACCTTGGCCCTGAAGTGCTGGGACTAACTCCTGTGCCCATTCCAGACAAGACAACCCTGTGCAGCCCCTGCTGGATCACTGTCAGCACAGGTGATATTGAAGAACTTCTGTTATGTGTGGACTGATTACCTGGTGAATCTGGTAGGATTTCATAAACCCCAGAGCCTTCTGAGGCTGACAGGTACCTGTGTGGAATTTGATCAGCCGTAGCCGATGTCCCAGCCCTCAGCTGACGGGGCAAACGTTGTCAGCTGCTGGGGAGAGCTTGCATTTCGCTTCACAGCTGTGTGTGAGTCAGTAGTTGGAGTCTCAGTTGCTTACTCTGAGCATGCAGTTTGGGTTTGTGGACACTTCTGAGTACTTAGCTCGAGGTTATTCATCTGCTGCTCCAGCCCAGTGCGGAATGCATGGGAGACCTGCTGTTATGTGAGCTCATTCCTAGCTGCGTGTGCTGCCAGAGCCATATAATTTAAAAAGCTTTTAATGGGTAACTAATAACTACCAGGCACTTACAAATAACTGTATGTCACTTCTTGTGTCCCGTATAGATTTTTTTCCTGTAGTTTTGAGTCCATCCTTATATAGTTTGGAGGGGACTATTCATGGGACCCTGTAAAAGTCACTCTCTGACACTTTCTTTTCCTAATAATGTGCGGCCGACAGAGGCCGTGCTGCAAAGCTGCCACAGGGCTCGTGTGGGTCTCCTCAGCTGATACTTTTGCTCTGTGCCACCTGTGCAACAACCTCAAATATTTTTTAATGGATTGAGGAGGCATAATTGGATTCAGTGCAGTGCAAGTTACAGTAACATATGTGAGCTGGAAGGATTAAGGCTGTACAGGCGGGTGGCCTCCTTCAGGAAAAATCTCATTTAATTTCTGCAGTGAAAAGTTGTCAGTGTGTTTCCTATCAGGGGAGATTTTTAAAGGGAGGGGAAAAATACTAAGTATGATTGCTGTTTGCTGGGAAAGGCGATTAGAGTTCAGGCTGTCGGATAAAGTTCTGTGAAGGATGTAGTTGGGGTGTGGGGATGAGGACAGTGAACTCGGGTCTCTCCGGAAGAGCTTAGAGAAGACTGAATTCATCCTTCCCTTCTCTGGTGGTCTCTGTGCCATCCTGTCACCTGGAGAGGGGGAGAAGTGGGGGACAGTGACAGCAGGGTGCGTGACAAGCTGCCTTGAAGTAAGTGGAAGTTAAACTATTTGCAGATGGGGTAGTTAATGAGGAGAGTGGAAATTCTGTCCACTTCAATTTGTCTTGCAAAATTAATGAATTGCTGGCCCTCTGGTGCAGATGGGTGCACTTGGTCAGCCTCCTGTCCCCTGGAGGAGCAAAGGGAATAATGGCCCGTGGTTAAAGTCCTGACCTGTGCCTTAGCACGGTGCTGCTTCGCTGCTCTGCCAGGGTCTTGGAAATCTCAAAGGCATCATTTCAAAAGCATTTGCAGTTTCCACTGAAGGTGATGAGGTAGGTGCTCGGGTACCTCTGCCCAGGGTAGTCTGGTCTTGTTCAGCAGGCAGCATGTGGTGGGGCAGTGGCAGTGCCCGCTCACCGCAGTGTGGGCTGCTCGTCTGCTGCCAGGGGAGGTGATGAGCAGTCCTGTGGCAAGTGATGGTCCTCTGGGACCAGAAGATTCTGTTTGATTTGACTTAGTAGTGGACAGGTATGATTGGCCTTGATGATCTCAAAGGTCTTTTCCAACCAAACAATTCTATGATTTTTGTAGAGGATGGGGCTGGGATTATATCCACTGCCAGCCCTCTTCCTGAATGTCCTTGCAGTGTTTGAATACTATGAAGGGTAAGAGCTGGGTTTGGATTCTTTCCTGTTTTCCTTGGGGTTCTTGATCTGGCACTGGGGAATGACCAGTGAAGGCACAGAGGGGCACACATACACGTGCTGGGGTGCAAGAAGTGTGTCTGATCCCTGCACAAGTGCTGCAGCCTGCCTGCAACAGGGCCTCTGGGAGTAAGGTTTGTCAGCTCTTCTGGCCACATGCAAACTGTCCCTTCGGAAGGGACTCGCCTAGAACAGACTGTGGCTTGCTGCATCAGACAGGGGTGCTCAAAAAGGGAACAGTGTAAGGACACACTTTAAACAAGAGTATTTACATCAAGGATGTGCTGACTGTCAGACTTGTGTATCTTATTTAGAACTCTTCATTAAGACATCCTGCTTTGACTGCGGTGATCTTTTCATCTGAACCTAGTTCTGAGAGATCAAAGCTTAAGCTTGTCTCTCCAGTTTGAAGCTAACCAAGAACCTTGAGCGGTGAATGTTTCAAAGGTAAATTCTTACTTGTGGTACAGGTCTGTCAGAGCTGGAATTAAAGCAAAGATTAGAAGTTGCGTTTGCCTTTCTGCTGATGTGCAGTCATAGCGCAAGGTGATGCTTGGTGAAAGCTGAAAGGTGTTTAAGAGTTGATAAAAGGGAATTTTTATTGCAAGTTGTCGTCATAAGATTAGTCAAACTTCTGAGAGAATTATTTTTGTTTTGTATGTTCTGGGAGTGGTTGAGGATCTCACTGTGCAAAGCAACAGCAAGGTGTTGGCTGTGGTCCAGAGGGGTCTCCAAGCCTAAAACTTCCTACTCAGGGTGGGCAAATCTGCAACTGTGTTGAACTGGAAGTTAAAGCATGGATATTAAATCTCTCTGAGGCCTTAGACATAAGACATCTCTGTGTCTGAAGCTAGAGACTATGTCCCAAAGGCTACTGTGGAGTTGTCCTCAAAGGGTTTCCTGAATCTTCTCCTGAAGGTCCCTGTGAGGAGCTGTGTCACTGCCCACTGGGCTGCTGATCAGTCAGTGCTGCCTCAGGGCAGCCCTTGAGCCAAGACACCATCGTGGAGCTGCTCCCCTTTGCCTCTTGTAAGGGCACTGTTTCATTGAGAAGCTTTTTCTTCCCTGTTTGAACCCTGAATCTTTTCTCAGTCTCAGTTTGGCTTAACCGTGAGGTCCTGAGTTGACATTTCTGTCCAGGAACTCTTCCAGATTTTGGTGCTTTGTATTGAATGGCTCCAGTGCTGTCTTGTCCACATTCCAGCAGGGCTGGGAATTTTGACCCCTTAGTGCTGCTCCTCTGAGCAAAGCAAGCTGGCGATGCAGAGCCAGCGTAGTGCCCAGCCTTGTACAGTGCAGGGGGGGGAGGAGAAAGTGGGGTTGAGGAGATGGGTCGAGCAGTATAGAGCTGGAGAGCTTTTCCCAGTACCTTTCTTCTCATCCTTGGAAGAAAAAGGGTGTTGGACAGTGCTTGCATCTCCTGAGCTCTGGTCCTGGGCGAAGCAGTGACCTTGTTTCAAAAGCTTTGCGTTTCAGTGACCCTCAGGTTTGCAGTGTGCCTTGAGCAGGGAAATCCTGGGTGCTGGGAAGCAGAGGTCTGCTCACCGGCAGCTACGGCGCTGCTGGCCTTTGCACTTGGCACCAGGCTCCAGTGTCTGCATCTCACTGTCACCCTGCAATCTTCTAGGGCATTCTGGAGGCTGCCACTGCTAACAGGGGCATTATGCCGCGCATTAGCTTTTATCACTCTCTTTTAACGTTCTTCCTGGAGATGAGTGCTGCAGAAAGCTCTGGGTGGCTGCAAGGAGGCTGCCAAAGCTGGCTCCAACAGCCTTGCTCTCCCTCAGGAATCCTCCTTGCTCTGAATTGGTGCTGAGTGGGAGACATGACGCTTTGGGAAAGGAAGCAAAGCTTGTGTGGCTGCCTGTGATGGGTTCTTGCCTGCGTAGCTGCTGGTGAGGGGGCTGTGCAGGCAGTGTGTGCCCTCCTTTGGTAGGGCCGTGTCCCTCTGACCTGCCTGGACCTGCTTTATCCTGCTGTGCTTGGTACTGCTGAGGCCGTGTCTCGAATCCTGGGCTCAGCTTTGGGCCCCTCAGTCCAGGAAAGACCTTGAGGGGCTGGAGCGCATCCAGAGGAGGGAACGGGGCTGGGGAAGGGTCTGGAGAACAGGGGTTGTGGGAGTGGCTGTAGGCCCTGTGGCTGTTTAATCTGGAGAAGAGGAGGCTGAGGGGAGACCTCATCGCTCTCTGCAGCTCCTGGAAAGGAGGTTGTGGGGAGCTGATTGCTGGGCTCTTCTCCCAAGTGACAAGATGAGAGGAAATGGCCTCAGGTTGTACCAGGGGAGGGAGGTTTAGACTGGATAGTAGGGAAAATGCCTTTATTGAAAGAGTTGTCAAGCAATGGAACTAGCTACCCAGGGCAGTGATGGTGTCTTCATCCCTGGATGGGTTCAGAAACTGTGGTGATGTGGCACTTCTGGACAAGGTGTAGCAGGCACAATGGGATTGGGCTGATGCTTGGACTGGATGAGCTTGGAGTTCTTGTCCACCCTCGATGATTTCTTAATTCTATGACACTGAGTGGGCACGGGCTGGGAGGATCCTGGGATTTTGCTGCCCACTTGTGTGATGCTTTAATTCCTTTTCACATTGCTTCAGGGACCATGTACGTGTGGCCCTGGCCCGGGGGACCCTGGAAGCTGAGGGAGTGACGAAGGTGAGGACGTGCTTGGCGTGCGCTCTGCAGGTGATGTGGAGCTCAGAGCAGGGCTGGGGGTGTGGAGGGTGGGGCTGAGGGGGACCAGGTTCTGTGGGGGGAAGCAAGCCCAGGTGGGGGCCAATCTGATCCCTAGAGGGATCTGTTTGCAGCAGGGCTGTAGGGTGAGGCAAGTGGGCAGTGATTCCTCTGTGATGGAGCAGCTCTGAGCGGTCACGCTGCTCACAGGGCTGGCTCTGGCACTGCCAGCCCCACACCCTGCACTGGCCCTGTGCTCGAGGCAGCAGGCACCCAGCCCCTCACCCTGATATCCCACAGCTTAAAGCACAGGTGACAGTGCCTGCCTATCCCTGTCCATCTTCCTGCCCAGGCAGGGTCTGGCATGGAGCTGCTCTCCTTGTGTTCCCCAGTGAATGTGGTGCCAGCAGAGTCGGGGTGTTGGGGGGTTCCTGTGAGTCCCTGTGGCAGAGCTCCAGCTAACGAGGCCTCCTATGCTGGAAGGACAGAACTGGGCCAGCCCCTGCGCCGTGTGGCAGCAGTAAACTTTGAAGCACTGTCTGCTTTCTTCTGGCACTGCTTTGTGTGCTTACCTTTGATTTATTTTTTTCTTGGACTCTAACTATCCTGGGTGCCGTGGGAGGCAGCTCTAAAAATAACCTGAGCGGCTGCTTCTTTCCAAAGTCGCCGTTTCTGCTTCTCTCGGGCTTCTTTCCCTTCTGTAGCTCCTGTCTCTTTCCAGTGCTGCCACACCACACCCATTTCATGTTCTGTGCTCTCTTCTGGCCTTGCTCTGTTGGTGAGTGCACCTTGGGCGTGGGTGTCCAGACAGCAGGGAATGGTTGTGGTTCTAAGGGAAGGGATTTGTGTACCAGGAGCGTTGAGGCCAGAATGGACTAAAGAAGAAGAAACTAAACCCTCTTTGAGGGGCAGAACTGGAGCTTCTGAAAACTGGAGCTTGTTCTGGTGCAGAAGGAAGTGTGCAGGAACGTGTCTTTTGCATGGAGCAACTGCGCTCTCAGGTGACAGTAGCTTGAGGATATCCCATTGTCCCATTGCTCAGGATGGCTGGGGTTTAATGGCTGGGTGAATCCTAGCAGGAACCCTTGTCACCATTAATGCTTTACCTTGAGTCCTGCTGTTGTGTGTGAAATACTTCCCCAGGCTGAGATAGGAGCTGTAATTGTTGTGTACAAGACTCACTTGGGTGGGTTATGACTGAGAACTGCTGCAGTTACTGAGGATACCTTTTACATCTATTTTATGCTCATTCTTATGCTGTGATGTTTCTCAGCATCACTTTAACCTGGCTCAATCAGAGTTTCAGCCAGCTGTGCCCCTTTGCCCTAAACTAACCCGGTTGCTGCCCAGCCTCCCCGTGCCGTAAGCCTGCCGCCGCGAGGGCCCGTGTGCCCCGGTTCCCCTGCCCACAGTGATGTGCCTCTCTCCCATCACTGCAGGAGAGGAGTGGAACAGGGCTGCTCACCACAGCTCTGCAGACTGTGACCCTTGCAGGTTTAACCACCAGACCCGGGCGAGTTCAGCATTGCTGCGCTGTTGCAGCTCTCCTTGCTCAGGGTGCCCTGACTTTGTGCTGTAGCTCACGCCTTCAAGCTTGCTTTCTTGGAAAGTACAGCCTAAGCTTATCCAGGGACTGTGCAGCAATTGGGCCAGGCTGAGAGAAGAGAAATGCTGTGAATGTACTCCCGAACATAGCTGGTATTTAGTAGCTGAATCTGTAGACAAGGTAGAGGTGCCCAAGGTGTAAAGCCTGAGCACGGTATCCTCTGAAGAGCTGCTCTGCCCTGGGGACTTCCTGCCAGCTTTGTGTTGCTCCTGGCTGCTCCAGCAATCCAGCGGTTGCTGTATCTCTGGGACTGCAGAAAGTGCTTCCAGATTGACGTGGAGATGAGGTGAGGAGTCAGATTTGGCCTTGCGTGTCCCCACCAGGACCTTAGCAACTTCACCTGTGCTAGCAGAGATCGCTCCTGTGTCTCTTTTTTTGATCTGGAGGTTGAAAACGGCACAATGCAGCTCCCTTGAGGGGCCAGACCTTGTTCATATCTATCTCAAATCCCCAGTGTGCCTCATCCTTGAAGGCGGAGTCTTAGCTGGTGTGAGTCACTGGGTTGGGGGCCTGGGCTTGGTTTCTTTTGTGTTCCCCCCACACACTGGTGCATGTTAATTGCAGCAAGTGGAAAGGGGCTTGGGAGGATTTGCTTGAACCTGATGGGAGGAGAAGCCTCCTAAGCACGTGGGCAGGCTGCAATGGAAAGGAGAATTGAATGTGAGGGAGAGGGAAATGATCTCTGTGATCCTGACTGCGCTTGGTGTTCTTTAGAGCTGGGAAAGAAGCTGATGATATCATGGGTTTTCCAGTCTAGAAGCACGTTTTTATACTTAGCTGCAATTTGGGGATTTTAAGTTCACCTGGCAAACTAAAAGCGAGATTTTTATTGTTGGAATGATGTACTTTCTATAACAGCTTCTATTATTTCTGTCAATTACTATAATCCCAACCACAAAAGAGCTTTCTTGCTCTAATTGGTCGCCTCCTGCTCGGATTCAGTAGTGTTGCTGTGTCACCATGGAGACAGCCGTGATGTCATGAGCTGTGGCATCACTGAAAAGTGGCCGGGAGGCAGTTGTTGATATTCCCCCTCACCCCAGCAATCAATAGCCATGAGGACAAAGCAGCACAGCTCGATCCTTTTTGGGGAAAATGGTGAGCTTTTAAATGAGCCTGAAGTACAACTGTGATTTTAATGCTGTTATTTCAGGAGTGATGGTGGAAGAGGTGTAATATCACCACTTGCTCAAAACTGTCTTTGTTGCTGTGTCTGTTGTTGAGTTTGCTTGCATGAAATGAATAAATGAAGGGCAGGAAGCCCAAAGTCTCCAGTGATTACCCCACAGCTTCACCTGAGTCCTGATAACAATCACTTCATAGAATTGGAGACTCAGAATGGTTTGGGTTGGACTGGACCTCAAACACCTCCCACTGGATCAGGGGGCTCAAAGTCCCACCCAACCTGGCCTCAACACCTCCAGGGATGGGGCAGCCACCACTTCTCTGGGCAACCTGGGCCAGGGCCTCCCCACCCTCACAGCAAAACATTTCTTCTTAAGATCTCATCTCAATCTCCCCTCTTCCAGCTTAAAACCCTTCCCCCTCATCCTATCCCTGCACTCCCTGATCAAGAGCCCCTCCCAACTTTCTTGGAGCCTCTTTCAGTGCTGGGAGGTTGCTCTGAGGTCTCCCCAGAACCTTTTCTGCTCCAGGCTGAACAACTCCAACTCTTCAGTGTTTGTGATGCTACAACCTCCAGTACCCACTGGGCTGCATTCCAGTTGCACTGGGAGGGTTGGTGTTTCCTGTGGCTGGGTAACAGGTACAGTGAGCTGGTCACAGATCAATTGCTGTATCACCAGGGTAGCAGTTTGAGGAACTTTTTGGTGTCTCTTGCCTTTCCAACACTTCTGAGATGGCTGTTTCCCCTGTGGGAACACTTAAGCAGGTAATGGGGTAGCTGGACTGCTGAAATCTGTGGAATGAGGTCATGAAAGCCAACAGGATTTGACTTGTATGCCTTGCGTGTGAGCTCAGTGGAGATGGTGACATAGGAGAGACCTGGGCTTCCTTCTTGGCTTAAATCTGCTCTTTGCCGAGGTGCTGGGACCTTTCTTCTTTCCAAGTTCCATGCCTGGTCACTGCAAAGGCTGTGTGGGAGGGTGTGTTCTGCTCCATGTGGTCTCATCCGTGCCCTTGTGCCCAGCTGTATCTGTTTTCTTGTAAGGGGTCTGGCTGAGGGCATGGCAGAGTGTACTCGACTCTGTCTTGAGCTCTAACAGCCTGCTTGGAGGTGAATTCATCTCCTGGCTAACAGGAGGTGGGGCAGTTTGAAGTGCCTGGCAAACAGGTAGCTAACACTTTGCAGTTATTTCTCATTTTTGGTGGAGGAGCTGTGTTACAGCTGTTGCAGGAGCACGGTGTCTGTAACTTTTTACATTAGTCACACATTCAGGAGGGAAGATGCAGCCTTTGTCTGTGTTGGGGGTGTGTCTGGAGCTCTGGGATGGGATGGGTGCTCCCAGGTGCTGCCCCTGTGGCATTTGGGCTGCTCAGGGTCGTAGTCTGTCAGGGCAGGCACAGTGGTAGAGCTTCTCCCTTGGGCTTCACTTGTTGAAGCAGCCTCATATTCTGACAAGAGGGATAAAATTCCATGTCAGATGGAAGCTGAAACGAGTTGACTTTTTCAGCACAAGAGAAATTTCTGGCTGTTTTCCTGAAGGGATCAAAACTGTTTTTGAGCAGTGCTGCTGACAGACTCCTTTTTCTGATGTATCCTCTGAATTTCTGGGTTCTTAAGATGAAAAGCTAGAGCTGCTGTTAGCATGAAGACTACTTTTCACCATCTTTGGTCCCTTGGGAGCCTTGGTAAGTGTCCTGTTTAGGAGGAAAATGTGGCTGGAAGGCTGGTTGCATTTGAATCGTGTTAATTTGTGGTGCTGTCAATCTATTTTAATAGGTAGATGTCTGGCCAGAGATACTAAAACCTGCTTGGTAACCAACACTGGCTGAAAAATGTAGAGGGTAGGAGATGTTTTAGTTCTCTCCTGGCACTGGTCCCATCTGTCCTGATTGCCTGTGGAACAACCCCTACCGAGGTTGCTTGGCTCTAAGACTTCTAGTGCCACAGGTGCTATACAGGAGAAAATGAATGCACAAAGGTCCAAGGTTGGAATTCTTTAGGTTTACAGTTTGCAGACCGGTGCTGTTCAGGAAGAGAGTTAAAAGTTCATCTACACATCCTGCATGGGTTTTAACTTTAGCTGTATTTATAGCATGCTTCCAGTTTTCAACATGTAGAGATCTGCTTCAGTGATGGGAAGGGGAAAACAAAGTTTCTCTTAATGCAGCAAAACAGCAAACTCTGAAGTATTTGGATATTTCCATTAAAGGCTATGAATAGATTGCTTCCTAGAAGGAAGCTGGTCCTCCTGTCCTTACTCATGGCCTTGTCTAAACTCAGTTAACCCCAACAAATTCCTTTTCTATGTGAGCAGGTTGCTGTGAAATGGCTCATTCTTTCAGAATAAGACTCTACGTGGAGTTCCTTATCCCCCAAAGCTGTTTGTGCCCCGGGGGTTATCTGGGGATAACTCTGTGGGTGAGGCTGTGATCTGATATTCCCAGTTGCTCTATTCTAATGCCAGTGATGACTTCTGGCAGATGTGAGTGCTGCATATACATCAGATAATCTGACCACCATGTCTCCAGTCTCAGGTTCTGAATAATCCATTACATCCAGTGAGTGTGTGAGGAGATGCTGTGCAGGCTGCTTTGGTACCACTCTCTTCCAAAACTATGAAGACCTTGACTGAATTTATGATCCTTGTAGGGAATCATCATAGCTCTTGTCCTTTCCCTGCTGCTTCTAGCAGGTAACTCTTGCTGGTGAGGAATGGAGTAAGCCAGCTCTGGAATGGGTGGAACAGGAGCAGTGAATCTCTGGGCATTGCCTGCTTTCTGCTCAGTTCTTCCATGGCTGCTGTGATAAAGCCAGGGGAGAACTGGGTCAGTGTTGTGCTGCTGTGGGAGCAGGGGAGAGGCAGAGACCCCTTTTCTGTCCCAGCAATGCCAATGCCAGGGCACTGGGTTTCCCTGCTCCTGCTCTGCAGCCACTTTGGACTGGGATAGTTTAGTCTGGAGAAGAGGAGGCTGAGGGGAGACCTCATCGCTCCCTGCAGCTCCTGGAGAGGAGGTTGTGGTGAGGTGGGTGCTGGGCTCTGCTCCTGAGTAACAAGGGATAGAACAAGAGGAAATGTCCTCAGGTTGTGCCATGGGAGGTTTAGATTGGATATTAGGGAAAATGTCCTTACTGAAAGGGTTCTCAGGCACTGGAACTGGCCCCCCAGGGCAGTGGGCGAGTCCTCATCCCTGGAGGGATTCAGAAAGCACATGGTTGTGGCCCCTGGGAACAGGGTTCAGCAGGCACAGTGGAGTTGGGCTGAGAGTTGGACTGGATGAGCTTAGGGGTCTTTTCCAACCTTAACAATTCCATGATTCTGTGACTTCAACACAGATGCTTTAACCTAGGAATTGTCTTGTATGATATCCTTTTCCCCTATGCCAAGCCCCTTCCCTCAGTCCTTGCACGTTTCTGGGATCCCTCAGCCTGGCTTAGCTGGGATCTGTAACAGTCAGTGCACTCACAGGGGGCAAAAATGAGATGCTGGCCAAGGTAGGTGGAGTACTTGAGGTGGGAACAGAAACATAACATCTAATATCCTGCAAATCAATGTGTTCTACTGCATTCTCTGGGATTTAGACATGAAGACAGGTACCTGTTGTTCAAACGAGTTGTGAAAGGTATTGTTGTAGAAGATGGGTATCTGCAGGATGCTGAGCAGCATCCAAATGTGGAAGAGTGAGTGGGCACTGGCACTCTTTGCAGAATAACTCCACAAAATATATCTCAGATATTAAGGGAAGCAGCGTTCCTGCCTGCAGGATAAGGCAGTGAAAAATGCTACAAGTGGGTGTGGGCACCTGTCCAGCAGTGAAGTTTCAGGTGTGCTTTCAGCAGCGGTTGGTGAAGGGTTGTGACACCAAGTGCTGGTTCAGACTGTAAGTCAACAGACTGTGTGCTGTGAGCCAGGGCCTGGAGCTGCAAATCACGTTGTCTCGTGTGATCTCTGATAAAGACTTGGAAACTGGAGCTGCCTGATCCTGTAGCAGCAGTGTCCGAAGGTAAGCAGAGCTCCTGCAGACATCCCCCAGAGACAGAGGTTTGGATTTGTGCTCAGGCTGTTGCAGAGGAGAGGAGATGCTGCAGGGCTGTCGGGTGCTCTGAAGTAGATGACTAAGGATGAAGTTACTTAGGAGTGTCTGGAAGCCTCAGGTTCCCATCCAGCTAAGCTGCTCTGCTTCAGAATGGTGGAGTTAGTTTTTCTTGGTGCCTCCTCCCCCCTTGTAACTGCAGGTCAGGGAGGTAAAAGGTAAACAAGTCCTTCCCTTTGCGTTAAAGGAAAGAGCATTTACTCCTTAAGTCTTGTCTGTTTTTCCTTACTCATCAGCAGAAGGAAAATGCCATAGGGAGCCAAGGTCTGTGTTTACCTGGGCCCTTGGCACTCCTGTGGAGCTGTGCTTACTGATGTGGTGTCACAGGCACAGCAAACAGTGGACAAGGGTGGCACTTGGCTGCTTTCAGTCTTAAAGATCTCCCTGTTAAGCCAACAGTGACACTCTTCAAGGATGTGAATCACCTCTGTGTCAGCAGTGTTTGTGCATGGGAGGCAGAAGAACTCCACTGGGGTTTGTGCAGCACTGAGGAGCTTTAAAGATAGAAGGGTCGCAAGGCTGGATGATGCTGTCAGATGCATTTCTTGATCTGGATTCCTGGTGCTGGAAACTGAGCTGTCAGCTTAACTTAGAATCATAGAGTCATGGAATGGTTTGGGTTGGAAGGGACCTCAAAACCCATCCAGTTCCAACTCCCTGCCATGCGCAGGGACACCTCCCACTGGATCAGGGGGCTCAAAGCCCCATCCAACCTGGCCTGGAACACCTCCAGGGATGGGGCAGCCACCACTGCTCTGGGCAACCTGGGCCAGGGCCTCCTCACCCTCATAGTAAAACATTTCTTTACTAAGATCTCATCTCAGTCTCCCCTCTTTGACCTCAAAACTGTTCCCCTCATCCTATCCCTGCACTCCCTGATCAAGAGCCCCTCCCCAGCTTTCCTGGAGCCCCTTTCAGTACTGGGAGGCTGCTCTAAAGTCTCCGAGGAGCCTTCTCCAGGCTTGAATGACCCCAACTCTCCCAGCCTGTCCTCATACAGGAGATGCTCCAGCCCTTGGATTGTCTCTGTGGCCTCCTGGACTCGCTCCAACAGCTCCATGTCCTTCCTATACTGAGGAGTCCAGAGCTGAACTCAGGGCTCCAGCTGAGATCTTACCAGAGCAGAGGGGCAGAATCCCCTCCCTTGCCCTATTGGACCCTCTGCTTTGGCTGCAGCCCAGGACACGGTTTGGCTTTCTGGGCTGCAAGCACACGTTGCTGACTCTTGGTGGATGAGAAGCTCAAGTCCTTCCCCTCAGGGCTGCTCCCAATCCATTCTCCCCCAGCCCTGACTCAGGTGCACTTCAGCAATGTTAAGGTTGGATGGTGCTTTATCCTGTTTGCAGGATTGCAAGAAGCTTTGCAATAGCAAGTGAGTTTAAGGACTCACATGCCTGACCACAGAGGCCAGGTAACCTCCTGTAGTGTCCCCTGAGGCCACAGCACGTGCTTCAGCCCTTGCCCAGTCTTTCCAAGTCCTTTGAGATCTCAATGGAGAGCGACTGGGTGCAGTAGGAAGCTGGTGTGTGCACTTTGTGCTATGACACGGGCAGACCTGTGGTTGTACATTCTGTTTGCTGTCACCACGCAGCTGACTTCATGTTACAAACAGCCTTTCCTGTGTGAAGGGGCAGTGGATGCCTTCAGTTGGCCTCTTGTGCCGAGTTCCTCTGAGCCTGCTCATCCGTACCACGGCTGATTCCTGCCAAGCACCGCACGGCTCTGGACTGAGTGTGGCTGCTGCTGGTGTGATCGTTGAGGTCTGGTGAGCAGGGTCAGTGGCTGCCAGGGAGCTCTCCTGCTGGGAAGCACTGTTTGCAGCTCCCAGCTCTGTGGGCTCGTTCTTCACTTGCTGTTTTCCTGCATCTGAGTGGTGAAGATCAGAGCTGGGGCTCTATCGCAGCTACAGCCAGACAGTGTAGGAAGGAGTCCAGTGGCGTCTGCTGAAGGGAGAACTTTGCACCTTCTGCGGTGGAACTTGTGCACAGGGGAACTCTGGTCTCTCTGCACAGTTTCTGCGTGTTCCAGGACCTGAAAAGTAGAGTTCCTTTTTCCTCTTATGAGTGAGGTTTATTGATAACGTTTCTTAGCTGGCTTTGTGGTGAAGTCTTATTGCTAAAACAAGCATGTCAAGTTCCTTAGTAAGGAGTCTGAGGAGAAGGTTTCATTTTTCTGGTGCTGATAAATACTTCCAGAAAGCATAATGCTTAAATGCACATCTGAATTGGTACTTGGTAGCCTGCTAGGTACCCGGGCCTGAAAATCTGGGCTGCTGTTCTCAAAGGTACTGGAAATGACCACGTTCAAGTGCTGTGATTCCAGCTCTACGCATGCTCCCTAGAGCGCAGTTGCTTAACTCTTTGTGTGTTGAGGTTGTGGTAGGATTTCTTGCCCTGAGAGACAGCAAAGCTTGTTGCTCACCTTGTCAGGTTGGCTAGAGCTGTCTGCAGCACATATTAACATAGGGGAAGTACAATAGTGTAATCTCCCTCCAGAGTTTCGAGTTGTACCTTCTGTTTCACTCCTGGGCTCAGTTTGTTGTCTTGTTCCCTGGTGCCTTCAGAGGGCCAGCAGGTAAACCTGCCTCTGTTGAGCTGAACACTTGATGGTGGGAGATCACAAGGATGGAGTCTTTCTCCCACCTCAGGAGCAGTTATTCCATGCTGTTGCTCTCTGCACTGTTGTGCTCTCACACATCCGTGTCTGACAGACGAAGCAGACATTGGGCATACATTGTGTATGGGGCATCTAAAGAAAGTATCAAATAAATTAAACTTGAATATTTTGAATCTTATTGCATCTAATGTGCAAGAACTGAAGCCTGAGGCAAACTTTTTTCTGGCAGAGGCTGCTGAATCAAACCTTGGATTCCTGAGAACATTCTCTGATAACATCCCGGCCTTGAGGACTGCAGGATCATTTGTTTATGGGAAACCATCTCCAGCTTTAAATGCTGTTGTGCTTTTCTCTCTGCTCAGAGTGCTACATCTAGTGATGGGAGGGCTGCTCTGTGGTCTGGCAGGACAGGCCAAGGACAGAGCATCCCAGAATGTACCTTCCTGATGAAAAGTAGCAGTCTGGTAACAGCAGGTCCCCAGTGAGCTCAGGGAGTTCATACTGCACTAAAATTTCCCTTAGATCATGCTGGTACTTCAAGGCATATGCAGAAGCAAGCAGGGAGAGGTGAGGGTGGAGTCCATCAGGCAATAAATTGAAGGGTTGTTTTAGTTTGGATGTGATACTGAACTTCCCAGTACATTTCTGGCTGCTGCCTGGAGTTGTCTGTGACCTAGGTGCAGGGATGCACTTGTGCAGAAGGCACAGCTCATTCAACCTGATGTGGCTCTTCCGAGGCGTTTCCTCCTGCACTGTCAGTGTGTGAATTCTCTCCCTTCATGTCCAACAGGGAGCACTTCTAAAACTGTCACTGAAATGGAATAGTCCTGGGGGAGAGTGTGCTGTTCTGGAGACACGTGTGTCCTGTCGGGCAGCACTCCTGAGTGTTTCAGTAGGGCCCAATCCTGGCTCTCAGGAAAGCTGATACTTACTTTAACAGGATATTGATGTTTGTATTGCAAAGTGCCATGTACTTGGTTTCTGGCCTAGAGAAATCCCAGGTTGTGGCTTTTCTGCCCTCAGCTTCATTAGCCAGATGTCAACGAGCCTCAGATCCTGCAGCCCACCAGCTCCCAAGCCTGTGCCGCTCTGGTGTGGCTGTGCGTGGCCTGGCCTGTCCTTCAGCAACGAGTGGGCTGGGAATGGTGAGGGTGGGAGAAGGGCTTTGGCACTCTCACCTGCTGCTGTCACAGGGAGTGGGAGCAGTGTGCCTGGGTTAATGATCTCTATTGTGCTGCCTGTTCAGTGCTGTGCTTCTCTGTCCAGGGTCTCCTTTGATCTTGCAGGTGTCGAGCGTGGTCTCTGTCCCTGGATCTCACACACCAATGCTGTGGGGGCTTCTGCAGAAGACCCACTCTGAGCGTTGCTCCAATTCCTCATTTTCCTGTCCTGTTTTCTGGTGTCTGAGCGAGCTGTATGTAGATTTTTAAAGTTCTGAATCCCTGGTGCAAAGCCTGCTAGGGCAGATGGATGGTTCTGAAATCAGGCTGTCCTGGCGTAGGTAACATCAGCGTGGTGGCCTGCCTGTGTGAAGTGACTCACTCCTGTTACACCCTTTCCCCAAGGATATGACATCCTTAGTGATGCAGGAGGCCCAGTGTGCACCAGACTCTACAGCAGCTGAGTCAGATCTCTTGACAATTAATGTAATTAACAGTTGGCTGTAGAAATACCTCCTCATACTGTCCTCATGGTTGTCTGTTAGTGGCTGGAGTAGGAGGGGATGATCCCGTGGTACCCAGGGGAGATGGCACTTCACAAACTCTTCCCAGTGTCTCACAGCTAAAGCTGCTGACAGTGCAGACTCATGGAAATTTCCTGATGGAGATGATGCAAGCTGCTCCGAGCCTGCAGTTAAATAACCCTGCAAGTGCTCTGCTACTCCCACTGAGGTTCCCATGGTTAGATAACTGGCCATGCATCTGTTTACCAAACAGTATCCAAAATAACTTGTTACTGTTTGGTTTCCTCAGCTGTGCTCTGAATCTTGGTTACAGGCAGAGAAATGCAAGATCTGAATCTGCTGCTGAAAAAGGGTTTGAGTTCTTTCCTAGTGCTGCTTCAATGCAAAGTTGTTTTCACCATCTCAGAACTTCGGATTGTTGGAATGATGCTTGTCTGCTGTCATCTCATAGGCATCCTGTGCCTTCTGGGTGTCTGGGACAGTAATAGAAACAGTGCATCCTTAACTGCTGGACTTATCCTCAGTCTGGTGATTGTGCTGAAGACAGGAGCCCTAGCACTTGGGGAGTGGTGGCAGCAGGAGCAGGGAAGGGATTGTTCCCCTGCACTCAGAGCTGGTGAGGCCACACCTCGAATCCTGGGTTCAGGTTTGGGCCCCTCAGTCCAGGAAAGACCTTGAGAGGCTGGAGAGCATCTGGAGAAGGGAACAGAGCTGGGGAAGGGTCTGGAGAACAGGGGTTGTGGGAGTGGCTGAGGGCCCTGGGGCTGTTTAGTCTGGAGAAGAGGAGGCTGAGGGGAGACCTCATCGCTCTCTGCAGCTCCTGGAAGGGAGGCTGTGGTGAGGTGGGTGCTGGGCTCTGCTCCTAAGGGACAAGAGGAAATGGCCTCAAGTTATGCCAGGGGAGGTTTAGATTGGATGTTAGGAAAGATTTCTTTACTGACAGTGTGGTGAAGCCCTGTCAGAAGCTGCCCAGGGCAGTGGTGGAGTCTTCATCCCTGGAGGGATTCAAAACTGTGTGGCTGTGGCACCTGGGGACAGGGTTCAGCAGGCACCGTGGGGCTGGGCTGATGGTTGGACTGGATGAGCTGGGAGGTCTTTTCCAACCTTCATGATTCCGTGATTCTAGGGCAGCAGCTGTTTGGGCCTGGTCGTCTCTGGGAATGTTCCAGGCCCCTCTCAACCCAGAGTGGGTCATGCACAGGTGGAGCTGGAGTAAGCAGGAGAGATTAAAACTCCTCACCAGGTTTGTGTGAAAATAGAAATCATACCCTTGAAGTAAAAGCACTCATTTAGTGTTGTCCCACCTTTCTGCTTGCCACAGGACCAGTAATTTATTTTCCAAAGTCCCTCTGGTTGGTTTTGCCCTTGGAAAGGCTGTTAGGGGATAAAGGAGATGTTTCTCTTACTGTCCTATGGTGACAGAGCTGAGAACATGGTCATTTCTTCAGGTGTATTGAGAAGGAAAACTCATTTCAGCAGGGGGTACTCTGTCTCCATTAACCTGAGCTGTCATGGGAGCAGTTCCTGCCCTCCCTCCTTTCACCCTCCTGACAGTGCTTCTCCCTGCTGCCTCATCCTCTTGCTGACAACAGATTCGCAGTGTTCCTTCTCGCTGCCAGAAGCTGTGCAGAGGAGAAATCTGGTAAAGTCATCCCATTGCCCTGACCTTCATCTAAACCCTAGCTGAGCCTTTGGAGCAGCGTTCCTCTCCTGAGGGATGGCCCTCTCTGGTGTTCAGTTGCTTACTATGATGATGAAGTATCTTCAGCCAGTATTGAGTGTGTCTGTCAAACTCTTCTGGCACAGCCTAGATCCAAAAAACTTGACTGGGTGTTCCTTCCTCTGAAAGTGTGGTTCTGGTACATAAGCAGTCTGAGAGGCTTCTTTGGAAGTGCTTTCTAGGAAAATGTAGAAGGGATTGAACTGTTTTTTCCCAGTGTGGCAGCGCAGACACCCAGCGTGGCCCCAGTCCACTCGGGTGCACTGTCCCCTTCCCAGTGATGCTGGGACCACCGCAGCGTGTCTGTGCATGGGTACTCTGCTGCCATTTGGACCAAAGTGGAAGAGCAGGGCCATCTCCCAGCTGTGTCCCTCTTGGAGGCACTGTGTCCTGATGGATCTTGCCCTGCTCTGCTCTGCTCTGTTGCAGCCCCACCTCAAATTGTTTTCAGTTTCAGGCACCACAGTATCCAAAGGACATCAAACTACTGGAGAGTGTCAAGAGGAGGCCACAAGGCTGGTGAAAGGTCTGGAGGGGATGTTGTATGTGGAGCAGCTGAAGTCACTTGGTCTGTTCAGCCTGAAGAGGAGATTGAGGAGGGACCTCACAGCCATTTACTGTTTCCTCACACGAGGAGGAGCAGGCACTGAGCTCTTCTCTCAGAGACCAAGGACAGGACCCAAGGGAATGGCAGGAAGATGTGTCAGGAGTGGGTTAGATTGGACATTAGGAAAAGGTTCTTCCCCCAGAGCGTGCTGGAGCACTGGAACAGCTCCCAGGGAAGCAGCCACAGCCTGACAATATTCCAGAAGCGTTTGGCCAACACCCTCAGCCCCACGGGGTGAATGTTGGGGTTGTGCTGTGCAGGGACAGGAGTTGGATTTGATGATCCTTGAGGGTCCCTTCCATCACACGCCATTCTGTGATTCCATGGTCTTGCCATGCTCTAACTGATGGGGGGGGCAGGGTCCCCTCTGCCAAATGAACCCCTGGAGCAGGTCACTGGAGAGCTCTCCTTGCCCACACACGTACCATGCCCTGCAAATTAAATGCAGCTCTAAGGTGGTGTTGGCACTGCTTGGTTATTTTTGTCTGAAGCTCTCATTTTGCAAGGCCACTCCAGGTGAAGGCATGAGCTGAACTGAGCCCTGAACTGCTGTCCTAGTGTCTGTCTGTGCTGTGCAGCCAGTGCAGCTGCCTTCTCAGCCACCCCTTGGAGCTAAACATGGCAAGGGCAGGGTTGATGCCTGCCCTGGAAAGCACCGCACCGGAAGATTGGCATTTCATTACTATGAATATCATCTTGCAGCCAGTCTTGGTGTTGGGGCAACTGGCACAGCAAGGAGGGGCTGCTTGAAAGCAGGAATTTGTTCCAAGTCCAGCATGGACAAGTGTGGGAGGATGGCCAACTGGAGGAGTAACTCCAGCCTTGGGCAGTCCTCAAAGTGTCTGCATTCAGTAGGATTTTCAGAGAAACGTAGAGGTGGGATTGTTGCCCGAGAACTGCTCACAGGGTGATCTTGGGGTGTGGGTGTGAATGGGGTCTGGACACCGTGAGGTCAGCTCCTTATTCCCAGGGCCTGTTCTCTCCACAACAATTTCATCTTTGGTTATGTGAGGAGGTCTCTGCAAGCAGCAGTTTGCTTGGGTTGTGTGGTCCATCCTGCTCTTGCAGTGAAGAACTTCTTGCCCTGTGTGCTTTGGAGTTTGTCTCTACCTCTGTGCTGTCGTGGATGCTCGGACTCTGGGCAGTGAGTGGGGGAAAAGGGAAGCAATGGACAGGGACATGGTTAGCAGAGATCTCACACCTGCCTGCTGAGCCTCTGGTTGTGTTCCTCAAGGGACTGGTAGCACTGGGATTGCAGCTGAAGACCTCTAGCAAAAAGCCCCATGGTTTCCCTCCCAGAGCTTTGGAGTTGTTCAGCTCCTGACAGGAGAAGCAGGGCTGCTCCTGCTGTAGCTGTCACTGTAGCTTTGGTGCTTGACTGATGCTTTCTGCCAAACTCAGTCTGCCAAATCCTGCATTTTTCAGTGGCACCACTTCAGTCAGTGCTTCAGTCACTCCATAACTGCCAAAAGGCTTCTGGGCTTGTTTGGAGCAGGGGCTGGGCAATCGGAGAACCCCACTGGTCTGTGTGCAGTCACCTGAGACAGCCCTGTGGAACTGTAGTACCTGCTGGGAGGGAAGGCTGGGGATGGGCAGCATTGTGGCTGGGCTTCTTCTGAGGCCATTCTCTGCTACTGAGGCACTGTGGAAAGCCTACTCATGGCACATATTTACAATTCCTTGGACTAATGAAGATCTAAAGGCTCATCCAGCTCAGGGAGATGGAGTGAATGCTGTTTTCCAGGAAGGTCAGACAGCTGTGCTTCTGCAAGGAGTGGCTTCTTCTGAAAACACCCCTGGGAAACTGTCTCTTGCTGGAGTAACTTCAAAACAGTCTGATTCAAGATCAGTCTCATCACCTTCCTCAAGCCATTAACTCAGTGGTGGTTACCTCCTTCCCAGCCCTTCTTCTGGTGTTGTGCCACTGACCAGGAAAAGCACAAGTACCAGCACTGAAAGCTCTGCTTTATCTGAGTGTTGGGATTCAGCATTTACAGGTGGAGCCCTGGGAGGCAGCTTTTTGGAAATATCCTGCAGAACAACCTTCGGATTTTGGAGTCTGATTTGGGTGGTGTTTATTTTTGTAGGTGGAGCTGTGCAACTGTTAAGCTGAAAGGAGCGGAGGGAGAGAACTGATTTGGAAACAGGAATAAATAGAAGCAAGGTGGCAAACAAAGCCAAGAAGTCCTCTGGCACACAGCTTGTGAGGCAGGGAAATCGTCGGGTCAGCAGCTGAGCAGGTTCCTGGAAGCAGCAGGGGATGCTTCAGTGACATTTAATACTGGAGGCTGGGTTTGATGGTTGACTCGTGGCCTTCTGAGGGTGATTGTGTCAAACACTGAATTCAAGACCCCAGAATAGACAGGAGGAGGTCCCAAGAGCGCTGTGGTGGACAGAGTGGCATGAGAACAGCATAGCTAAGCCAGTGCCTTCAGTTTTGTTGCCTGGAAACTGGATCTGTTCAATGGATGTGGTGGGGCTCTTCACTAGTCTCTCCCTTGTGTCCCTTTTCTAGTTAACAATCTTAGATCTTCAAAGTGCCTCCTTGGCAGGTTCTGCAAGCTGGAGGACCAGACAGATGTGGGTGTGGGAGAACAGGTACTGCATGCATGAATCCAGACCTCCTCCTACCTTTTTTGTGGCCGCAAAGCGGTGGTCTGGGCCCTCAGTGCAAAAGATTACAGGGACTCTTCAGGACTGACAACCAGGAACTTGGTGTTTGGAGCCTCCAAGAGAAGCAAACTGAGCCATAAAGACGAAAGTTTGCTGGTGGCTGGAAGCTATTTAGGTCACAGATATTAGAGGCTCCAATGTGCTCAGAGAAGGCTCGGTTCACACTTAGGATTTGTTGTGCTTTTTCATTTCAGTGCTGGAGCCTGCACAGCAGCTCCTTTGTCAAACAGCCTCCTCGATTCCTGAAACAAAGTATTCCAGAAAGTGCTGGGTTTACTGCGGGTACCCCCTCCCTCAGGAGGGTGGGAGAAGGGACCATTGTTCTAGAAGGGTTTGTGATTTTGGAAATTCTTAAGAAATCAAAGCTGGGGCCTCTTGCTCTCTGGAAGCGCAGCGTGAGCAGCGTCGCTGGGACTGTTTGCTGCCACCTCCCTGTGTACCTCGGTGCTGAGCTGGAGAAAGAAGGAATTCATTGAATCCTGGGATGGTTTGGGTTGGAAGGGACCTTGAAGCCCACCCAGTTCCAATCCCCCTGCCATAGGCAGGGACACCTCCCACTGGATCAGGGGGCTCAAAGCCCCACCCAACCTGGCCTGGAACACCTCCAGGGATGAGACAGCCACTGCTTCTCTGGACAACCTGTGCCAGGGCCTCCCCACCCTCACAGGAAAACATTTGTTCCTAAAATCTCACCTCAATGTCCCCTCTTTCAGCTGAAAACCCTTCCCCCTCATCCTGTCCCTGCTCTCGTTGATAAAGAGCCCCTCCCCAGCTTTCCTGTAGGCTCAGCTTTGCTGTGGACATAGATTAGTCTGTATGGGAGTGTTCAGAAATCCAAGCCATGATAACAGCTATGCTTTTGAAAGCTCTGTAGTTCCCTGCCCAAAGGGGTTAGAAGGTTGGGATATTTGCCTAATTGTCTGCTGGCTTTGAGGACTTCCCTTTGCCTCTTTGGATCAGAGGAGGGCTTTGCAGTGTTGCCCATTCCGGTTGGTGCAGCAGCTCCTCAACTGCTCATGGAGAGGGGCAACAACCTGCTCCAGTGCTTGTTTACGTGACAGTTCGTTAATCTTAGAACTAATGCCATGTTAAATTGTGAATTATAATATGTAGTAGCTTTCTATAATATGCAAAGCTTGTCCTGTGCCTCCGTGAGCAGAAGTTTCCCAGCAGTTTTGACTTTGATTCTTCAGGATTAGCATAATGTTACCACATCTCGGTTCGCACGTACTTAGAGGAGGAAATGGCTTCAATTGAATCTGGCAATTAAAACCTCTGGATGATGGTGGTAGCTTTGAAGATGTAAATCTCAGGTGCTGGCTGCCTGACAGCAGATGTCCAAGAGAAAAACCTTGACTAAGGGTGAGGCTTTTTCCTGGGCAGGGAGATGCGTGTCCAGCCCGGTGCCTTCCCCATCTCTGGGTGTTCTGGGCTGTGTTGCATTGTTGTCTTCTCATCTGCTGACGTTTGTGCTTTCCCTGGCCCTGTGGGTACCGGGTGTGGTTTGTTTTCAGTTTACAAAGCATTTCCAGTTGTCTGGGTGTGGGGAGAGTTCTTTGTAATGGTCTGCAAAAACCACCTCTGCTGCTCCTGGTGGCATCGCTTGCCTAAAACAGCTGGAATCTCGTCCTGTGAGCAAGGTGCCAGCAATTCCCTGTCTGTGGATCCAGGTACGACTTGGGAACCAGTAACAAAAAACAGTGATGAAAGTCTTGATGCTGGATAAAGTGATGGAGAAATTAATTCTTCTCTTGCTGTGAAGTTTTTCAGCAGCAGTGGTGGCAATTTCTAGATCTCCTAGGTGGGCTGGAGAGTTGTTGGCAGCTTCTGTTCTTGGGGATGAAGCAATTCCCTAGGAGCCTCGTTTGTATGAGGGGGAGCTCTGCTGTTGCAGACACCAGCGTGGCCGTTCCTCTTATCGCAGTCTGTTGACAAGTTGCTGGCTGCCATCAGCATTTTCAGCACCCTCTTGGCCAGCTCTTCGGTGAACAGTGTTTAAAATGATGGCAACCCATCTGCATCACTTCCAGGACCATCTGCTGGTGGGACCAGGCCAGTATTGCTGCAGCAACTGTGCAGTTTTAGCAGAACCTCTCTGCTTTAGGTGTGACTCTGCTGTGCTGGAGCTCTTTGTATTCCTGCAGCTGTGAAACGTCCTGGACAAAAGGCAAGGTGGGCTCCTGGCAGGCTTAGAGGATGGGCACCAGCTAAATAGGAGCCGTGTGGGAATCATAGAATCATGGAGTGGTTTGGGTTGGAAGGGAGCTCAAAGTCCATCCAGTTCCAACCCCTGCCATGGGCAGGGACACCTCCCACTGGATCAGGAGACTCAAAGCCCCATCCAACCTGGCCTGGAACACCTCCAGGGATGGGGCAGCCACCACTGCTCTGGGCAACCCGGGCCAGGGCCTCCCCACCCTCACAGCAAAACATTTCTTCCCAAGATCTCATCTCAATTTCCTCTCTTTCATCTCAAAACCCTTCCCCCTCATCCCATCCCTGAACTCCCTGATGAAGAGCCCCTCCCCAGCTTTCCTGGAGCCCCTTTCAGTACTGGGAGGCTGCTCTAAGCTCTCCCTGGAGCCTTCTCCAGGCTGAACAACCCCAACTCTCTCAGCCTGTTCTCATACAGGAGGTGCTCCAGCCCTCGGATCATCTCTGTGGCCTCCTCTAGAATCTCTCCAACAGCTCCAGGTCCTTCCTGTGCCGCGGAGTCCAGAGCTGAACACAGGGCTCCAGGTGGGGTCTCATGAGGGCAGAGCAGAGGGGCAGAATCCCCTCCCTGGCCCTGCTGGTCCCACTCTTTGGTTGCAGCCCAGGACATGCTTTGGCTCTCTGGGCCATGAGCTCACGTTGCCGGCTCCTGTTGTGCTGCAGAAGAACTGTGCTCTTTGTATCACTGGACGGACAAATTCCCCTTTCCCAGAGGGTGAGCAGTTGGGGTTGATTTTGGGCCTCAGATGTACCTCACTGCCTCTACACTGGAGGCTCACAACGTGCCTTCTTTGACAAATGAGCAAATGCTTGGGAACGACTGGATTTGTGCTTTAGTGGTCAGCATCTCCTAAGATGATGTTTGAGCTTTGCCACAGACAAGATCAGCCTTGGTTTGCCAAGTGGTGCTGCGTGGTTTGTAGCCATATGGCTCTGTGACTGGGTGTGACTGTGAGGAGGTGTGTGAAGTTTCCCTGGACTTGTGCAGTGGCAGAGAATTGAATTAAAACCATCTGCGTGTGCCATCCTGTGAGTGATGTGGCGTTGCATAAAGTGAGGTGTTGGCAAACAGAAGGGGTATTTCATGCAGTGCATAATTAGGTGGTGGAACTCAGTCCTGCTGGGTATTCTAGAAACTGCTAACTTGGAGAAAAGCTAAGTCTTGCCTAATTAAGACAGCTTTCATAAACACTTTGAAGATTAACAGTAATACCCTCACTGCACTTAGAAGTGGCTACAGTAGTGGATAAATGGAGGATGGATTCTGTCATTCCTGGTTTCACTGTCTCCTCTGAGCACCTAACCTTGGTCCATGCAGCTTTCTACCTGCAATGCAGCAGCCAGATAACCTCCCTGGTGGGGAGGGAGAGGGGAAGCAGCCTGCAACCCCGTGGCACTGGCTAATTCATATCAGGTTTGCATTTATGCCCTAAATTCACATGTGTGCTGCCATAATCCTAAGCAAAGCTTACGGAGAGTGGCGTTAAACAGAGGAGTGCGAGGTCTGGTTGCTGTTGCGTGGCAGACAATTCAGAACAGGGATCTCTTCACCACCCCTCTGCATGTTTTCTGTAGGCTTGGATGTCCTGTGCAGTTCCTGCTCTTTTGCAAGGTCTTCTAATACAGGCACTGAGGGCTGCGCAGTCAGAACCAGCCTGGACAAAAGCTCCACTATGTAGTTGGCAGTGATGGACTCCTGAGCCCCTCTGTGAAGGAACTGTTATTTTCAGACTGCCAGAGTCTGTATTCAGCAGGAAGGAGGAACCTGCAGGGCTCCAGATAAGGTTTGTCCAGAGCAGAGGGGCAGAATCCCCTCCCTGGCCCTGCTGGTCCCACTGCTTTGGATGCAGCCAAGGACATGGCTTGGCTTTCCGGGCTGTGAGCGTTATCAGCGCCTGATGAGCTTCTCATCCCCCAGCACTCCAAGTCCTTCTCCACAGGGCTGCTCTCAGCCCATTTTTCCATCCAGCCTTATGATTGTGTTTTGGCAGCATGAGTTCCCCAGGACTCTTTCTGTAGGCATGGAAAGACTTTAGAGTCTTGCCAGGAGGTCCTTGCTCTGCTGCAGCAAGGGACCCTGTGCCCTCCATGGCTCACACCTGATCAGTGCAGGGTGGTGCCAGGGGGATGGAAAGATCCTGAGGCAAGGAAGGGACACATTGTGGGGTGAGGATTACTGCTGGCACTTCTGTGATGGCCTCTGCTCACTGTTGTGTACCACAGCAGGGCTGAGAGGCTGGGGATTTGGCTGTGGGATGGCTGCGTGTGGTCACGGGGAGGAGGCAGCTCTGTTTCAAGCCTGTGTAGGCTCACGGAAGCAGACTTGACTGGTTTGGTGGCTCTGCAGCTCTGGTTGTGCTGGTGTAGCTGCGTCAATAGGGTTGTCTGGGACCATGGCAAGATCCGGCGCCAGGAGGAGTCGGTTGGTGTCTCCGTTGGTGCCCAGCCTGTGTAAGAGGTGCTTGGAGTCCGCGTGCCGAGGCGCTGCGGAGACGGTGGAGCCCTTGGAGCCGGGCTGTGGCCTCAGAGCCTGGTCTTGGCAGAGACTGCGGGAGCGTGGGAGATGAGTAGAGACCCCAGGGTTCCCTTTAGCTGTGCTGCTGCACATCCCTGGCTGTATTGAGCTCATTAAGCTTTAACCCTCGTTAGTGTGAGTGAGGGGATAAGCGCACCCCGACTCCCAGTACAGAGCACAGGCACACTGGTCCCGTGGGAGCTGAGTTCCCCTCTCTGGAAAACCTTGTGTGCCACTATGGAACAGGCAGTGAGCTCACAGGGGCCTTGTCTGGGGAATCAGGCCCCCGCGCCCATCGGAGCTGCTGTTCTGCTTTGCCTGGCACCACACTCAGGGCTCTTCTCTTCCCTGCGACTTCTTGACAGGATAGTTGGGTTTGGGGATCTTGGTTCTTGTAGATGAATTAACATCTTGGGGCAGGAGAGGAGGAGAAGTCTCCCATCAGCTGCTGCTCTGCACAAGCTGAATTGTCCTGCGTCCCGCTGGTGGGATGGACCCCTTGCAGGATGTGTCTGGAGTGGGGTGGGGTTCCCTATCACTGCTCCAGGTTGCTTGAAACTGAAAAGTACTTTGGGGAGGGTGGGAAGAGATTACACTGTCGCTCCCCATTCCAACAGGAGCCCCAGGAATAGTTGCAGCCGGGAGTGGCTGTGGCTGGCACTCCGCTCCATAGCATCTGTGTCCTTGTGGTGTGGCCAACTGCTCAGGGGGGAGATGCTCTCAGTGGTCAGCAGTGTGAGATCCCTCTGTTTAACCCCTGCTGTTCTTGGGTGGTGTCATCTGATGATCTGTGCCTCTCACGTCTGTGACCCTACAAGTGGCTTTAAAAAAGAAACGCGAGCAGTGCTGTCTTCCCACTGTAACAGTTTTCTGTGTGTAAGTGCTTATGAGAACTTCTGTGCTCGAACATTGCTACAAATTCCAAATCAGCATCTCCAAAAATCTCACACTTCTGGAACGCTTCAGAATCCAAAGTCCCTCCTGGAAAGAGGTCACAGCACTCTTAGCCTTTCCTTTGCTGGTTTATCATTTCGGCTCCTCCCAAAGCGTAGGGGTGAGGTCTCTGATCAAGAGCAGCTGCTAAATCCTGTGTGGTCCTGAGTGGTGGGAGCTGCTGCCCTCGCGCTGTTCCCTGCCCTGTGCAGCCCCTGGACAACCAGCAGAGTTCCTCAGGGCTGTTATCTAGTGCTGCCCTTCACCCTGCTGGCATCTCTCACCGGGGACCAGTGAATGGGAGGATGGCACAGTGTTGCTGTGTTTCTGGGTGAAAGCTGTGCTGTCAGACTAAAACACAGCTGATATTCAAAGACTTGTATGGGGAGTCTGAGCATGGGAGCATTGCCTCCCAATTAATGGACATCTTCCCATGGGATGACCTGGAAAGACACCATGCCCTTTGCTTCTGTATGTCCATTGGGAGGGCTCTTTCATGTAACATTTCAGAGCTGTTCCCTTGAGTTTGAGGTCCTTTTCCTGCAGATATGTCCCATTCTTTCACTTAAACAATATACAGGATCTTGGTGTGCTGGGCAGTGGCCAAAGGAGTGCAGGGCAGTCTCTTCTTTTCTAATATCAGGGAGCAGAGGAGTATAGAGGGGATAAATCCTGTACTTTTTTCCTGTGAGGGTGGTGAGGCCCTGGCACAGGTTGTCCAGGGAAGTCATGGACACTCCATCCCTGGAGGTGTTCCAGGCCAAGTTGGATGGAGCTTTGAGCCCCCTGATCCAGTGGGAGATGTTCCTGCTCATAGCAGAGGGGTGGAACTGGATGGGCTTTGAGGTCCCTTCCAACCTAAACTGTTCCATGATTCTATGATCCTGCTGGCATAGCCCAAGATCCCCGGGAGTGTGGTGGCCAGGTTGGGCACTGAACCTGAACAGGAGCTGCAGGTGCCAAACCTTTAACAGCTCTGTGTTTGCTTGACCAGTGCTCACAAAAGGTTTCCCAGCTGGGATGCCAAGACCTGTTTGCGTGGCTCTCTGTTTAATGCTGTAGTCCTTGCACACGTGGAAGCTCTTGCTGCTCTTTGGTGAGGAGGAGGCAGCTGTAACTTCTCTGGCTGTGTCGTTTTGGGGCTGTAGGGAAGGTGGTGTTTCTCTTAGAAAAGAAATAGCTTCTTAGCTTTTTCTGCAACAAAAGAGAGATCAAACATTGGAAGCGGCTGCGCAGGGCAGTGGTGGAGCCTCCATCCCTGGAGGGGTTCAAAAGCTGTGTGGCTGTGGCACTTGGGGACAGGGGCTGGGCTGACAGCTGGCCTGGGGGAGCTAAGAAGTCCAACCTTAATGAATCCATGATTCTGTGAAGTGCCAATAGCTGAGATATCTGCAAACCTGGTACAGGCTGTGATGACAGGGAGATGGAGCATGGGGGAAGCCCATCACGTGGCTTGGATGGTGGGTGCTCCCAAAGGAAGCCAGTGTGCCTGTGTGGGAAGAATGGGGCTCTTCCCTCTGGGTGTTTGTCTCAAAGGTCAGCTGATGGTGCTCGTGTGGAAATAGCCACTTCCTAAAGCTGTTTGGGTCAGGAAATGTGACTTGGCTAGGATTCCAGGTGCAGGCTGCTCACCTGCTGTAGCTGCTCCCCCTCAGTGGTGTTTGAGGAGGAGAGAGGAGCCTGCTCCCCCTCACCACTCCTTGGTCTCTGCTGCAGGCCCACGTGCAGGCTGCAGGGCTTGCAGCTCTACCTACTGTGCTGTGCCAGGGCCAGAAGCTGAGGATGGGCAAGAACAAATGGCATGTAAGCTTGAGTTTCTCCACCAGCCTCCTTCCAAACTGCTTGAGGTGATCCAGATGCCTGGGGCAGGAGCTGGGCTTTAACGTGGAGGTGGTGGTGCTTTTTCCCAGGTGCTGTTGCTGCTGGGAAGGAGTGCCCAGAGCAGACTCTGTCCTCTGACTTACAGCCTGGCTCGTGTTTTGGCTCTGTAAGGAAGGGGCAGACACAGTGATGATAAGCAAAGAGCAGGTCCATCAGCAAAGCTGAGGGCTGTGGGGAGCTGGTGAGGTGCTAACAATGTTCTGAAGCTCTCAGATGATCCAAAGAAGGGCTCTGGGCTGGTCACTCTTTGGTCCCTATGGATGTGTTCAGGCTCCCCAGAGGTGGCAGCCTGGGCTGTGGGGTTGGGCAAGCTGCTGGCTCGGGAATGCTGCAGGGGTTTGGTTACAGCCTGGGGAATGAGGGCTGTGGCAGAGCCTGCAGCCATCCCAGCTCCCCAGCCTGGTCATGCTCAGCAGTGTATTTCCCTGTCAGGCACCTGTTTCCCTCTAGGTAGTGCCAAGGTGAGACTTTGCAGGATTGATCTTTGAGAAAAGTCAAAGGTTTATGATGGGAAAGCACCAAGGCAGTAGGTATTTATAGCAGTTCTATAAACAGGCTCTTTAAACACCTGCAGTCACTTAACTCTGCTTTCCAGGAGTGTGGGTCTGTTTAAGCACTGCAAGGTTTTTACAGTTTCCCCAGCTCTCTGAAGACACTCATCCTGTCAGAGCAAGAGTTGGTGTCACATCCAGATGGAGATATTTTCCTGTTGACTAATAAAATCGAGGTAGGTTTCTGTGCCTCTAACTGGTGGAGGTGTAGAATAATGGAATGGTTTGGGCTGGAAGGGATCTCAAAGCCCATCCAGTTCCACCCCCTGCCATGGGCAGGGACACCTCCCACTGGATCAGGGGCTCAAAGCCCCATCCAACCTGGCCTGGAACACCTCCAGGGATGGGGCAGCCACCACTGCTCTGGGCAGGCTGTTGCTTCAATCTGCAGAACACTCAGACAGCTTCCACACGGGCCACAGACTGGAGGCAGCCTGCGTGCTGTGACTGTGACCATGAAGGAGAGAAACATTATGTTTTAGCAGAAAAATAAGGTCTGAAGTGATTGCTGAGAACTAAAATCAATAAAGACCTGTGTTGTCTTCAGTAGCAGTTGTAACTGGGGATTGTTTTCACTTGGACTCTTGACAAATAAAACATCCTGCAGTTCATTATAGCTTCAACCTTGAAGCGTTGTGCGAGCTGATGAAAATCAGAGGTCAGGCTGCTTGGAATGTGGCTGTTCCCGTTCCCTTTGCTGTTGAAAACTGCCTCTAAGTGCAGCTCCTTCCATCCCAGAGCCCCTGTGGCAAACCCAAGCCCAAAGGCACCAAAACCTGCGGGGATGGAGCACCTGAGGGTGACTCATTTGCTGTGAGATTGTTGCATTGCTTCACTTACCAGCCAAATGAGCTTGTCTTGTAGGAGAGATGCTTTATGCACGAGGAGATGAGGTCATTCCTTCAGATCTTCCCGTGGAGAAAGGGGGATACATGGAGCATCCTTTGCGATGGAGCGTTTCTTGGAGCCTTGGAGGTGATTAACAAAGAATGAGGATGGCTCAAATAGGTCCTTGAAACCACTGGAATGAGTAGGAATATCACCAGGCTGCACTGCATCAGCAGCAGCAACAAACTAACTGGGCACTTGGTGCAAGGTGTGTGCTGGAGGGTGATTATATTTGTCTGAAATACCTCTGCTGTGATCCTGGCAGTGCTGCCAGGTACAGCACAGCCTGGGGTGTTTGATCAGGGGCCTCTGAAAGCACTGCTGGGCTGAGTATTCTTTTATGACTCCTATGTTTAGTCTTTCAAAAGCAAACAGCTGGCTCTCTGGTAGGAGGTGGACAGGATCCCCATGTGTGGGGACCAGGAGGTCTGGGTATTTGCCCAAGCCCCTGGGAGCAGCAGCAGGTAATGGCCTGGGGAAGATGTGAATTAGGAAACACACTGCTTTCTAAAAATAGTTCAAGTAGGGCTATAAACAGCCCACCCTCCCCCCAGAAATCCATTGTCCTCAGCACAGTTGTGGATTCCAAGCCTTGGGAGATCCTATGAGCAGGAAGAATTGAGTGCTGCAAAGCTGGAACTTGAGGAGAGTTTCCCCATTTTGTTGTTCTCCTGCACTGTTTTGGGATTGAGGTGATGTTCACCAGGAAACTCAGCTGATGGTGCTGTGGGATAAGGTGTATCCTCCACTTGGGCTGTAGTTCCACATAGAGCACAGGCTGATTTTTACACTGCAGTGGGCTGTGGCCTGCAGCAGCTCAGGAGCAGACTCACCCTGCTGGGCTGTAGCTCTTTGGAGGGGGTAAGGCAGCAGCTGGACCACTCCTGGCTGCTGGGACTGACCTCAGGGCTATGAGGGCACGCTGCCTGCTCCCTTGGTCTAATGTATCTCCTACAGAAGCATCAGGATGCTCTTGGCCTCCTTGGCTCTTCCCACAGATGAAAGAAAAGCTGGAGCTTAGCTCAGTGATGTGCTGAGGGAGAAGGGAGGCTATTCTTGATGGGCATCCTTTGACTTGTGCTTTCACCACCTATTTGAGGTAAGCTGTGGTTTCTGGGTTGGCTGCAGGAAAGTCCTGGTTTTATGGTTGCTGAGGACTTCTATGGGGTTAATTTGCAGTTGCACAGATCAAAGCATCCCCAGTTCTTCCAGGCTCCTGATCTCTTTATGTTCCTTCATTCACAGTGTTTCTTAGAGCCATAAACTTGTTTTTACAGCTCACAGTGAGCCCTCTGACCACAAGTACATTAGCAGTGATATTGCTGGGGATGGAACCTGAAGCACAGCAGCCCCGGATGGACAGACAGACAGCCTGGGGAGTGAGAGGCTGGAGAGCAGCCCTGCAGAGAGGGGCCTGGGGGTTCTGGTCAACAGCAAGTGGAACATGAGCCAACAGTGTCCTGGCAGCCAAGAGGGCAACTGTGTCCTGGGGTGCATCCAGCACAGCATCACCAGCTGGGACAGGGAGGGGATTGTCCTGCTCTGCTCTGCATTGGGACAGCCCCACCTTGAGCACTGGGGCAGTTTTGGACACCACAGGATAAAAAGGGCATAAAACTACTGGAGAGTGTCCAGAGGAGGCCACAAGGCTGGTGAAGGGTCTGGAGGGGATGTTGTATGTGGAGCAGCTGAAGTCACTTGGTCTGTTCAGCCTGAAGAGGAGACTGAGGAGGGACCTCACAGCCATTTACTGCGCACGGGGAGGAGGAGCAGGCGCTGAGCTCTTCTCTCCCAGACCAATGGCAGGACCGAGGGAATGGCAGGAAGATGTTGGAGGGGCTTAGGTCAGATACTAGGAAGAGGTTCTTCCCCCCAGAGGGTGGTGGAGCACTGGAACAGCTCCCAGGGAAGCAATCACAGGCTGACAATATTCCAGAAGCGTTTGGCCAACACCCTCAGCCCCACGGTGTGAGTGTTGGGGTTGTGCTGTGCAGGGACAGCAGTTGGACTTGATGATCCTCCTGGGTCCCTTCCAACTCAGGACATTCTGTGGTTCTGTGACTGTGCTGTTGGCACTGTGATTCCCTCCCAGCAAAGTCAGCAATGCTCTTCCACTGAGCCAGAGGGCGTGAAGGGATCCCTGGGAACAAGGCAGGGGAAGCCGCCTGTAGCACAAACAGCTTTCATGCCTCCTGTTGGGAGGTGGAAGGACGGATTCAGACCTGGCTTATTGACCCTGAGCACCACTGATCTTCCCCAGGAAGCCGTGCTCCGTGTCTGTGCTGATGCTCTGCCTGTCCCTTGTTTGGCCGGGCTGCAGCGTTCGATAGCAGGTAGCGATTGATTTCCTTACCCCAGTTACAGCCCCGGGGGTGTAAACAGCAGCTGGGAAACCCGAGCTGGGCTCTGGATAAACACCTTGGCAGAGCTCCTGCTCCCTCCCCAGCGCCTCTGCTCCACATGGGGTGGCCGAGGCTCACAGGGAGGTGACAGGGGACCCCCGAGCTGCTGCCAAGTGGTTCCTCTCCCTGGGGAGGGATGGGGAGGGAAGGGGGGTAACTGGAGAGCTGCAGTGGGGTGCCCCTGGCTGGATGCCACGTGCCCACCCAGCCACTCTGTCAGCCCCCTCAGCTGGACAGGAACATGCAAGGGAATGCTCATGGGTTGAGATAAGGACAGGGAGGTCACTCACCCATTACAGTCACGGGCAAAAGGCTCAACTTGGGGAATTAGTTTAATTTATTACCAAGAAATCAGAGTAGGATAATGAGACATAAACCAAATCTTAAAACACCTTCCTCACACCTTTGCCTTCTTACTGGGCTCAACTTTTACTCCCAGTTTTCCTTACTCATCCCCCTGGTCAAGGGAAGAAGGAATGGGGGTTGTGGTCAGTTCATCACACGTTGGCTCTGCCACTCCTTCACTCTTTCCCTGCTCCGGTGTGGGGTCCCTCCCATGGAGACAGTGCTCCATGAACTTCTGCATCGTGGGTCCTCTTCACGGGCCACAGTTCTTCACAAACTGCTCCAGCATGGGTCCCTTCCACAGGGTGCAGGAACAGCCTGTGCTAGTGTGGGCTCCTCTCCCTGCAGCCCACAAATCCTGCCAGGAGCCTGCTCCAGTGTGGGCTCTCTGCGGGGTCGCAGCCTCCTTCAGACATCCACGTGTGAAGTCCTCCCTGGACTGCAGGTGGATATCCACTTCACCGTGGACCTCCCTGGGCTGCAGATGGATATCTGCTTCAGCAGGGACCTCCCTGGAGTGCAGTAGCACAGCCATGGTCTTCAGGAATCTTCTCTGGTGCCTGGAGCACCTCCTCCCCCTCCTTCTCTACTGACCTTGGTCTCTGCAGGGCTGTTTCTCTCACATTCTCACTTCTCTCTCCGGTTGCAAAGGTTTCTCCCCCTTCTGCACTCTCTTATCCCGGAGGTGCAGCCAGGGGCAGGTCAGTCTTGGATTTGGCTGTCTTTGGCTCTGTTGGACACAGGAAGCCTCCAGCAGCTTCTCCCAGAAGCTGTAGTCCCACTGCTACCAAAACCTTGCCACACAAACCCAAGACAAGGGCATAAGGACAGGCTTTCTCCACTGCCCCTTTGGTGGCTCTTCCTTGTCGAGGGCACTTCTGTGGTTGTGCTGCTCTGTCGGGATGGGCTGTGCAAGGCTGGGCATAGATCTTGACCTCACACTTGCTGTAGCTGTTTTGGATGCTGTCTGGCTGTTTCAGGTGGTGCTCTCTGGTCAGACAGTGGCTGTGTGGGGGCTCCTCATCCGTGGGGAGCTCCGTGGCCTCCTTCCCTGCAGCTGGCAGGGCTCTGCACTCCACAGGGACTGACGTGGGCTGCCCTCACCCTCTCTGCTGGGTGGCTGGGCTTTAACCTCCTCATTTCCAGAGGTGGTGGCTGTCACCAGCCAGTGTTGGTGGATCATGAACTTGGGCAAGCACCCAAGAGGCCATCCAGCTGGGGAGTTTGCTGGGATGGGGCCATCGTAGCTGTGCTCAGGTAGGGAATGCTTGTGTGTGTCATAGAACCATGGAATGAATCATAGAATGGTTTGAGTTGGAAGGGATGCCAAAAATCATCCAGTTCCAACCCCCTGCCATGGGCAGGGACATGCTGTGCTCCGTGTTGGGTGGGTGTCATCATTCATAGGGCAAATGGCAATGCTGGGGACTGGCCATGCTGTCAATATCCCTGTCACCAGACACTGGAGCCTGTCCCAATTATTTTTCAGCTGTGTGACTCCCTGCTGCAGGTCCCTTTTGCAGCCCAGCAGGCTGTTGGGTGGGGGGATAAAGGCTGGTGGGAGCTGGGTGAGGATGGATCCCGCTCTCCTGGCCATCAGGATGTGGCTCTCCTTGGGTTGGACTTGGTGTACCTGGAGGGAGCTGGTGGGGTTTGTGCCTTCTGGAGCTCCTGTTCAGGTTCATGCTGAAAGGTGCCTTGCTTGGCAGGCCTGCTGTGGGATCCTTTGTGCTCCTGTAGCAGTGGTGCTGTTGCAGCACTGCTTGGCAACTTTGGGCTTGTAAATGGTTTTGGAAATGTAGACCTGTTCCTTCTCTGTAACCCTTCCCTTTTAGTTCCTTCTTTGTTAACAGCTGAAGTTCCACTTCACAGACTCGTGGAATGGTTTGGGTTGGAAGGGACATCACAGCCCATCCCCTGCCATGGGCAGGGACACCTCCCACTGGATCAGGGGCTCAAAGCCCCATCCAACCTGGCCTGGAACACCTCCAGGGATGGGGAAGCTCTGGGCAACCTGGGCCAGGGCCTCCCCACCCTCACAGCAAAACATGTCTTTCTAAGATCTCATCTCAATCTCCCCTCTTTCAGCTTAAAGCTGTTCCCCCTCACCCTGTCCCTGCACTCCCTGATCAAGAGCCCCTCCCCAGCTTTCCTGGAGCCCCTTTCAGCACTGGAAAGGCTGCTCTAGGGGCAATGTCATAAATATTGGGATGATAACGTGGTAGATGTCGGGATGTGTCAGTGCAGGCTGTGTGTGTAAATGCTGTCAATAAGGCACATGATGTAGCTGTGCAGTCTCCCTGCAGGGAATACAGCCAGGCTCCCTGGGATGCTTGGGACCAGCTCTGATCCCACTGGAGATGAGGCAGCTGGGAAAATCCCTCCTGGGCACCCCACGAGTGCAGGCAGGGAGGAAGAGGACCTGAAAAGGCCCTTCCCATTCATGCTATCAGTTTGATCAGATTCATTTGATACCACTTGGTTAATTGTGCTAAAATTATGGAGGGAACAGAGGGCAGCTGTGATGGCTGAGCCAGAATGGGTTGCATCCAGGTGCCCTGAAAGGTGGAAACATCTGAGGGTGCCCTGTTGGAGCTCCCCAGGGCAGGCAGGCAGTGCACTTTGGGGTGGATGGCAGTGTTGGGGAGCAGTGGGCACCTCTGCCTGCCCTCGCGGTCCCCACAGGGTTCCTGGCAGACAGGACTGGTCTCTAATCTGATACAAAACTTGTTAATGTGCTGGTGGCTGCTTTTGGGGGTGGAAATGGTGAAGTTAACATTGCAATGTTTGATGAAAACGTCCTGTGTCTGTCACTGTGTCAGCAGGTTTGGGAGAGCTGTGTGTGGCGCTGGGCAGTGCAGTGGGGTGTAGGAGCTGGCAGATTGAGGTGCAGAACTGTACTGAGATCAGAGACTGTGGGGTTGGAGCAGGGAGCCCAAGGGAATGACGGCCCCTGCAGCCATAGGGCTGGGCTAGGGAAACACTTAGAAGCCAGGCTGGGGTTTGGGTGGCCCATCTGAATTGTTGGGTGGGTGGCCCAGGAGGCGTGCGGGTCTGAGCTAGTGTTTGCCAACATCTACATATCCAGGGCTTGGGGAGAGGTGTGCACAGAGCAGGATGGGGCATGAGGTCTCAGTTTGAAGGACTTCAGCCTCAGGGGCTTCTCTGTCCAGGGGCCGGGAGCTGGGCAGATGGGGTGAGTGTGGTGGCCGCAGGATCCACCTGGCACAGAGGGATATATTAGATTTTCCCTAAGGGACTCCCATCCTGCAGAGGCAGGAGCAGGGTGAGGCCATTGCTGCTGTGTTTGTGGGTGCTCCTCTGATCTGCACAGCCAGCCACGTGCACACACACACACGTAGAGGATCCAAGTGCCTGCTGGGAACACATCTTCAGCCTCAGCCCTGCTCAGACCAGGGGACGTGGGCATCGCCGCTCCTGCGCTGCTGTGTCCAGACGATGTGGTGTCTCCTAATGCATAGCAGCCAGGGTTTTAAAATACTTCAGACTTCTGTTCCTGCCATCAGCATCTAACAAATTTTGTGGCTTCTCTCCATTTTTATAGGAAAAAAACACCTCCTTGGTCCAGACACTGAAACTTGTCAACCGATGGGAGAAAGAGCTGGGACCCTTGGCTGTACTAGGACACTAAAACATAGGGTTTAAGCCAAAGGAAATTTCCCCAACGTGGAAGCTTACACCTGCCCAACCCTGTAGCATTCTTGGGAGGCTTTTCTATTCCTCTCCTCCATTTTCAGCCTTTCATACATCATGGTATTCCTTTTGACTTCTTTTGCAAGCTAGCTCTGGCTCTGCCTTCCGCTTCCCCTCATGCTTTGGTTTGGGTTCCCTGGTGCGAGCTGCTGGCTTTAGGCTGGTTCTGCATTTCTACCTCCAGCTTCTACCTGGAGGCTCCTCTTGGATGTTGTGACTGACTTGCTTTTTCTTTCTCTTGTGCTGTATCTCTCTCTCCCCCCCCCCCAATCTGTCTCTTGCTTTCTCTGTTCTTCCCACCTCCATTGCTGCAGGTTCATCATGCCTAGTGGCGTATAAAAAGACTCCACCTCCTGTCCCACCTCGGACCACATCCAAGCCGTTCATCTCTGTCACTGTGCAGAGCAGCACTGAATCGGCTCAGGACACCTACCTGGACAGCCAGGACCACAAGAGTGAGGTCACCAGCCAGTCAGGACTCAGCAATTCCTCAGACAGCTTGGACAGCACCAGGACACCCAGCGTGACGAGAGGCAGCGTCGTGACTCCAGCAAGAGACACTCCGGAGTTACCCCAGAAAAATGCAACTTTGAAAAGTGACAAAGGGACTCTGACTAGTGAAGAGCCTAAGGTGGAGAATATCCCCAAAAGAAAGCTGTCGTCAATAGGAATACAAGTATGGAATAGTTTGTTCTCCTTTGTCCTAAGGGATGTCCTTGACTCTTCCATTTAGCGTGACCAGGGTGCATCTGAACTCCCAAAGGATAGTGAGAGACACTACCTCCCTGTGTTCCCAGGGGTGAGATTCCACAGCAGCTTTCCTTAACAGACCAGAAGGGACTGAGTTCTGTTAGCACAAAAGTAAATGTTTTGTTAAAGCAGTAGGACTGTTAACGGGGCGAGTCCCCCTCAAGAGGCCTTCTGCTGCAGTGTCATAGAACCATGGAACGGTTTGGGTTGGAAGGAACCTCAGCCTGTCCAATTCCAACCCCCTGCCACGGGCAGGGACACCTCCCACTGGATCAGGGGGCTCCAAACCCCATCTAACCTGTCCTTGAACACCTCCAGGGATGGGGCAGCCACCACGTCTCTGGGCAACCTGGGCCAGGGCCTCCCCACCCTCACACCAAAACATTTCTTCCTGAGATCTCATCTCAATCTCCCCTCTTCCAGCTGAAAACTTGACATTGCAGAGCAGTGTTCGGTGCTGCACGGTACAGAGCACAGGCTCGGTGAGGGTGGGGAGGCACTTGCTCCCTAGAGATGGGCCCTTCTGCTTGGCATCCACGTGGTATGGGCTGCAGTGCCAAATGGTCCCAGGGCTGCAGGCAGGAGGGAGCGATTCCTCAGTGTCTGCCATTTCCAGAAGGTTGCTGCTTCTCTTGCTGGAAGCATTTAACTCTGGAAATCGGTGGCAATGAGCTGTTGGATATATAGTCAGGTAGGAACCGATTGAGTGGTGTAAATCCATGCTTCATGCAGCAAAACTGGAGTCTTCTGCAGTCGTGCCCTCTTTTTGCAGACAGGTTTCCCAGTTGCCAGTGGTTGACTGCTGCCAGCACTGGTTCTGTCCCACAGTGCTGCAGGCTGTTACCTGTGGGCAGGAACTGGAGCACTTGGGCAAATCCAGATGCAGGATCTGGGCTTTGAGCTACCACCTGTGTGCGCTGAATAGGCCCTTCCCAGTGGGGCTGGCTGCCCAGTTGGGTACGTGTGGTAGCGAAGGCTTTTCTGCACGGCCAGTGGGGCAAAACAAGGGCAGCAAGGTGAGAGAACTCGCGTTGCAGAGGCTGCCTGCCTTCCTGTCCCCTTGCTGTTCTGAGCTGGTGCCCAGGCCACCTGCCCCATGGCCTGGATTTCCTTCCTAAAACCTTCTAACCTTCTTATCCAGAGCACGGAGGGTGTCAATCCATGGGAGAGAGGAAGCTGGGCTTTGCTGTCCGTCTCAATCAGATCACTGCCCTCTCTCGAGCCTCTTGGCCTTTGCCCATGCCAGATGCTGCATGGGCAGTGCTCCCTCAGGGGCACAGAGCCCTCCGGGTGCCACAGCCACGGGTGGCAGAGCCGAGCGCTTAGAGCCGCTGCCTGGCACCATGTGGTGCTCACCTGGTGGGTGGGGTCAGCGTGCTGTGTGTCTGCAGCACCCCTGTCCTGCTCAATTCCAGCAGCAATTCCGTGTCTGTTTCTGTCTGTGTTTTCTCTGTTTCACAAGGTTGACTGCCTTCAGCCAGTGGCAAAAGAGGAGCCTCCTCCACCAGCCACCAAATTCCAGTCCATCGGGGTACAGGTAGAGGACGAGTGGCGGTAAGTGAAAGGCACAGGTGTTTGTGGTTTCCTTTCCTTTAAATAGTGCTTCCCAGACTCTTGCCTGGACCTCCTCCCCTTCTTTGTTCCCACACGAGTGGTGGTGAATGGTGCCCGTCTCTCCACAGCACACCCCCGCTGCACGAAGCCCTTGCTCTGTAAACAGCCAGATCCACGGGAGTTTGGCATTAAATAAAAAAGTACAAGGTGTAATTAGAGCTGTGCGTCAGTCCTCTCCTCTGAACAGTTAGAGACAACCTTATAATTTTGTCTGTCTGAATGTGGTGTGTGTTTGTGTGTGAGGAGGGGCAGGGCCAGGCTCGGCCCGCAGCGTAACAAACAAACAAAGGCGTTCTGCGCGCGAGGCCGACCAGGTGGGGTCCTGCTCTTCACTGCTTGCTTTTGATCTCTCTAGAAACAGCCACTCTCGCAGCATGTCCTCCAAACAGGACACAGACTCCGACACGCAGGAACCCAATAACTCCAGCTGTAAATCATCTGAGAGAAGCCTCGCTGAGTGCCCCCAACACAACAACTCCGTTGGGGTTGATGCCGCTACCAGGCAACCAGCCAAGCCCTCACAGATTAAGAGAAACCTCTCCTATGGAGAAAACAATGACCCAGCCCTGGAGCCTTCCTCTCTCCCTCCTCCTGACCCCTGGCTTGAGACATCCTCCACCTCTCCATCGGAGCCCTCGCAGCCAGGGGCCTGCCGGCGGGACGGGTACTGGTTTCTGAAGCTGCTGCAGGCGGAAACGGAGCGGTTAGAGGGGTGGTGCCGCCAGATGGACCAGGAGACCAAAGAGAACAATCTCTCTGAAGAAGGTAGGTGCCATCAGCCATCAGGCACCAGACACCAGGAGCAGCCTTGCAGCCCTTCCCTCAAGAAAGGGCTGTGACTGGGTACTGGACCAGCTTCCTGCAGTTAAATCGCTGATAGACAGCAGGGTAAGGGTGGAACCTGGAGAGGAATATGGGAGAAGGATGAGGCAACTTCCTTTAGCAGGTGGGGTAAGGAACAATGCTGTGATGCAGCACAGAAGATGTTCAGGGGATGGTGCAGCTTCCAAACTGCTAAAAGTTTACATGGATTGTGTCTGGGGAGGCTGTGGGATCTCCTGCCTGACCCGTTATACAGAAGGGGGGAGGTTAAAGTTCAGTTGGCAGAGGGGCAGAAGGAACTTCTGAGCTTATTTGATCTGTTGAATTGTTAGACTTGTCCTTACAGCAGACAGGAGATCTCTTCCTATGAGAAAGCTTCACTGCATGTGTGCTAAGTACTCCACGAGCACAGGGAGCACAAGGCCACGTGGGTTTATGGGGTTCTGTCCCAGCTCTGCTTGTTCCATCATTCTCAAACGAGTTGGCCGAAGCTGTGCCACTCGCAGTGCAAATCGTGCCCGTGGGGCACACAGAGGGAGGGCAGGAGCTTTGCAGTCTGGTTGCTTTCTATCATTTTAGATCTGAGAAAGGTGAACTATTGGTGAGGCTCTGGAGCTGTGTCTCTGCGAGGGCCGGGGAGCTGATCTCTAATCCTATCGCACTAAGACGCTGCGCCGGCTGCTGAGCTGCACAGGCAGTGCCAGGGCTCTCCCTGCCTCCAGGGATGCCCTGGTTTGGCCTCTGGCAAGCGTGATGGGGCAAGAAAAGACAAGCAAGAGCTGTGTGGCATTGTATCTGTGACCTCCCAGAGCCATCTCCTGCTAGATTCTGTCACCAAGGTCTCAGTGGGTACAGAGAGAGCGCAGCTTCCACTTGTCCCACCAGGATCCTTGAACATTCAGCATTGATTCAGTAGGTGCAGCAACACACTAGGGAGAAGGAAAATTAGGTCCTCACTGGTCATGGGGAGTTGTCTCTCAGCTCTTGCTGTGGAAGGGAAAAGGCCATGCGGTGTTCTGATAAATCAGCAGAGGGATGTTGCCATATCCAGAGGCTTCTTGGAAAACCCACTGAGAGCTGCATCGAGTCCTGGGTATTAAAGGCCCTGCACAGCCAGGATTTTAATCCCTTCAGGTAAATGGAGGTCAGAGACAGTTCTCCTGCCCCTCCCCACCTTCACCTTGTGCAGGAATGGAAAAGCAGAGCAGGTTGTGGTCTGCAAGTTGGTGCCAGCAGATCTGCTCGTGAGCTGGTGCTGCTGGCTTGGATGAAGGGAACAAGAGAATTTTCTTGATCAGGGTGTGCTGAAGGCAGCATAAGGCACTGTCTGCACACTCTGATGTGATGTTCACACTGTGGTCTGCTTTTGACCTGATCTAGAAAGAGCAAAGGTGGCAAAGACAGATGCAGATTATGGATGGAATACATCTTCTTTCCCTGATAGCAGTTACTTCCTTGAGGTGTCTGAAACTCCCTTTCTAATGAATCAGGAGTGTTTCTTTGCTCCAGAAACACTTGAGCTCATTGCTGCATTTAACAGTCTGTTCAGCTGAGGTCTTCTGTCTCTTTTTCTCTCCCACAGTCTTAGGAAAAGTCCTGAGTGCAGTGGGCAGTGCACAGTTATTAATGTCACAGAAGTTCCAGCAATTCCACGGCCTCTGTGAACAGAACTTGGTGAGTCTGGGTTTGTTTCGCTGGGTTTGGGGCAGAGGGATGTATTGTAGAATCATGGAATCATTAAGGTTGTAAGAGACCTCTCAGCTCATCCAGTCCAACCATCAGCCCAGCCCCATGGTGCCAGCCCCAAGTGCCACGGCCACGTGGTTCTTCAGCCCCTCAAAGGATGGAGACTCCACCACTGCCCTGGGCACCCTCTGCCAGGGCTTCACCACTCTGTCAGTAAAGAAATCTTTCCTAACATCCAATTTAAACCTCCCTGGTGCAACTTGAGGCTGTTTCCTCTTGTCCCATCCCTTCTTACTTAGGAGCAGAGCCCAGCACCCACCTCACCACAACCTCCTCTCCAGGAGCTGCAGAGAGCGATGAGGTCTCCCCTCAGCCTCCTCTTCTCCAGACTAAACAGCCCCAGGGCCCTCAGCCACTCCCACAACCCCTGTTCTCCAGACCCTTCCCCAGCTCTGTTCCCTTCTCCAGACACTCTCCAACCCCTCAGGGTCTTTCCTGGACTGAGAGGCCCAAACCTGAACCCAGGATTCGAGGTGCAGCCTCAGCAGTGCCGAGTGCAGGGGGATGATCCCTTCCCTGCTCCTGCTGCCACCCCATGGCTGATCCAAGCCAGGATGCTGCTGGCCTTCTTGCCCACCTGGGCCACTGCTGGGTCATGTCCAGCTGCTGTCAACCAACACCCCCAGGGCCTTTTCCACCAGGCAGCTTTCCAGCTGATCTTCCCCAAACCTGGAGCTGCACGGGGCTGTTGTGACCCAAGGGCAGGACCTGACAGTTGGCCTTGTCGAACCCCATCACGTTAACCTTGGCCAGTAGATCCAGTCTGAGCCTTGCTGCCCTCCAGCTGGAAGGACTGTGATCAGGTGTTCCCAGGGTGCTGTCCCTGCACAAGCAGAGCCTGAGCCGTGGGGTGAGCGCCGGTGTGAAACAGCAGCAGAGCAGCAGGAGGTTGATTGCTTCAGCCTCCTCAGAACAGGCATTTCCTGGGCTGTGCTCTGCTCGGGAATGAGTGTTTGCGATTCCTTTTGGTGCTTACGTGAGCACAAGGGAATTTTCTTGATCTGCTGATCAGGGCATGCTGAATGCATTGGTTCTGTGGGTCTGAACTGTCGCCAGCGACGCTGCTCTGTGCCCTGAAACTGCCTCTTTCTTGTTACTTCTAAAGGGCTTTTTGAGGTGAACCACAGAGGTTTTCCAGAGTAGGGGAAAATGTCTGTTCTTCTCCAAATATGCTGGCTTTGTGTGTAGATTATGTGGACAGTAAAACCATTCCCAGAGAACTGTCCCTCGCTGGTCACAAAGCACTGCTTGAGACGGAGCTCTTCAAGTGTAACGCAAGGGTTTGCCCTGGCTGGGAGCTGAACAGGGATGATATAGGAATGGATGGGGATCTACTGGATTTTTCCCCTCAAGCTTTATCATGGTATAGGTTTCTCAGACTTCCTCAGAGGTGGAATTCCCCTTTACTTGTGAAAAAACCTCAGAAAATCGGGAAGGAGGAGGAGAGGCTGAAGTGCTGATCTCTGGCTGATCAGAGATGAGCAGCAACACCGCTCGCTGGCAGGTTCTCAGCAGAGCTTTGTCCAGGCTCTCCTTTTGGTGCCTTGTGCTGAGTTGTTCAGAACTTATCCTGTGCTTTCCTGAGACATCCCAGCCCGATGATGGCAGCTCAGATGCCTTGGAAAATCCTGTTCTTGCTAGAAACTTAAGCTACTGAAAATTGTTAAACCTAGTGTGAGAAATATTGATACTTTCAGATTCTGGGGGGGGATGTAGCAAAGTAGTTATGCTCATGGAAGCTGTGTTGGCTTTGTTGGATTGCTGTACAGTGGTATGTGAGCTCTCCAGGTGTCAGAGCTGTGCTTTGCATCCTATTGTGTCCATTTCCATTATTACCCACCCTGAAATCGAGGTCTCTGTGTAAGGAACCAGAGCTGTAGCTCTGAATCACGTGCTGGAGTTGGAGGCTTCTGCTCTGGGATTAGCACTGGCTGGGGAAGCCTCGGGAAGAATGGGAGCTATGGCTTTCTGCTACAGAGAGCATCTCTCAGGAGAAGTCTTCTTCAAGCTCTTATAGGAGAAACACAGTCAAGATCTTTGCTTCCTGATTTCTCTTGCTGGAGAAGTGGTGGCTGCCTCATCCCCAGAGGTGTTCCAGGCCAGGCTGGATGGGGCTTTGAGCCACCTGATCCAGTGGGAGGTGTCCCTGCCCTTGGCAGGGGGTGGAACTGGATGGGCTTTGAGGTCCCTTCCAGCCCAAACAATCCTAGGATGCTGTGGTCTTCAAAGAAATAGTTTTGACTGTAAATAGTGACATTGGGCCTTTGCATCCTTAGGGTTGGTGTCTCCTGTGGGTTCCTGATGTTTCCATTGTCAGGCTGGTAGAATTGCTGTGCAGTCCAGGGGGTAAATTCTTTCTGAAAGGCTTTCTTTTTTTTTTACCCTTTCCCTTCTAGAACCCTAATTCCAATCCCAGACCCACAGCCCAGGACCTCGCTGGGTTTTGGGATCTCCTGCAGTTGTCCATCGAAGACATCAGCATGAAGTTTGATGAGCTGTACCACCTGAAAGCAAATAGCTGGCAATTGGCAGAGACACCGGAGAGAAAGGTGAGTGTGGGGCAGCTGAGAGGCCAGAGCACCTCGCAGGCGTTTGGGGTGTCTGCACTCTGTTTCTGTCTGCAGACAGAAGATCTCCAGGGCTTTGACCAAGCTGCACTTGTGCAGTGTAACCTCACAGCCTTGCAATGCCTCGAGCCCATTCCTCTTGAGTAACAGCGGAAACTATTTCGTGTTCTACACGGGGAAAAGTGTTAGGGCAGAGGGAGACCTCTGGTGAGTGGCTTGCAGCAGGGATGCAGAGGCCTCTAGTGTTACAAGCGCTGCATGGATGGGGTTTATTCCTGTGTCTGAGCAGTACAAGAAGCACCTACTGGAGCCCTTTGCAAATGCAGCGCGGGTGGTGTCCCTGGAGGGCAGGAAGGAGGATCCCTGGCTCTGGGCAGGGCAGCATCTTCAGACTCTGCAGGTTCAAGTTCAGTCTGTGCTGGGCAGAGAGAGCCTGCAGGCTCTGGTCTGCTTTACTCTGGGCTCCTGGGCTCTGCACCAGGAAATGCAAACGGGCACGTTTCTAGGCATGGGAGAAGTGGGTATGACCAGGGTCTGGTTTGAGACTCTGGAGGTGTTTAAAAGGCAGGTGGATGAGTTTCTAAGGGACACAGTTCAGTAGGGGACAGGTATGGTTGGACTCGATCTCAGAGGTCTTTTCCAACCAGATGATTTTATGAAGAACGGCTCCTGCTTCTCTCACCTGCACTGCCCCACCAGGTCAGAGAGGAAGTGTCTGTATGTGCATTTTCATTTCATGTTTGGGTTTTTGGTTTTTTTTTTCCCCTTACTGTCTCCCTAAAGGAAGAGAAGAAACCACCCCCTCCCGTGCCAAAGAAGCCAGCCAAGTCCAAATCCCAACTGACCCGGGACAAAGCCTCTGATTCAGACAAGCAGCGCCAGGAGGCTCGCAAGCGCCTCATGGCAGCCAAGAGGGCGGCATCCGTGCGGCAGAACTCGGCCACGGAGAGCGCGGACAGCATCGAGATCTACGTCCCCGAGGCACAGACCCGCCTTTGAGCGAAGGGGCCGAGGAAGGAACCGCGTGGTTTTTATAAGTCATTAAAAAGGAAAAAAAAAAAAAAGGTTCTCTCTAAACTAGTGTGATTTATTCAGTCTAGAGACAATGAGCCATCCTTGAAAAGGGCTCCCGAGTTGGCTTTTTTCTCTCAGCTTTAAGTAATGAAGATTTTAAAAAAAAAAAAAAAAGAAAAAGAAACAAACAAAAAAAAAAAAAGAAAAAATACCCCTTGTTTTCTCACTGGCTGTGGTGTTGCAGAATGGACTGGACAGACTCCTGGAATCTCCAGCCCCTCGACTTGGAACTTCAGTCTTTTTACTTGTTCTATCTACTGAGAATTATGAGCTTGTTTACAAGAAGAAGACAAGAAAACATGAAGCCTCGAGCACTTGCCATGCTGTGTTCCTCCTCCTCCGTTCTTTTTTTCCTTCTCATCCTTTCTTTTTCACTCCCGCTCCCTTTATCCCACCTTTTGCATGGCTTTGTTTACCGTGTTAGAAATAACCTCTCTTCCACAGAGCTCCCGAAGAGAACACCGTTCCGTGTGTGCTACACTCTAACCAGCAGCCTTTCCGGGGGGTGTTTTTTTGTTTTCCTTTAAATGGGGATATGGGGGTGGGGGGAGGCCGGGTGGGGCAGGGAGAGGGCAGGGGGTTTGTATTCCTCGATTTATTGAAGTGAGAGGATGACAGGGTCTGGGGAACGTGACCGTGGAGTTGTCGGAACGCAGCCCAGAAGCAAACGTGCAATAAGGGGCCGAGGGGGGAAGGAACGGCGCTCGGAGGCTGATCCCGGGCAGAGGAGGGGAGCCAAAGGACCACGGAGCAACAGCAGGCGTGAGCCACACATGCTTCACTTTAATTTTTCTCCTCCTCCTCTTCCCTTTACAACATTATTTTCCTTAGAACTGCTTGTCGAGAAAGAAGCTGCTGCACCAGGGTGGGGGGGGGACCTGTTTCTGGGGAAGGGGAGCGCTGGAACAGAGGGTGTTTTGGGTGGGGGGGGACAGGGTTTTGTACAAAGAGGAGGGCAGGGGTGGCTGGTGGGAGGCTGCCTGCCTGTACCTATGTGTACATATGCACATATACACTTAGTAGTACCTGTACATTGAATTCATACACACGTGTACATGCCCGTACGCACAGCGCAGACGGTGCACTCGCAGCACCGGGGTGAGAATGGGCACATGTATAGCATATATTTTTACATGTACTATATCTAGATGTGTGTAAAAGTGTGTGTAAAAATATATACCCTGTGTGTAATCAGATGACTATTTTTTCCTTATCTCCCTGCTCTCTGGGTAGAGGAAGGATGTCTAAATATTTTTTAGCCCATTTTCCCCTTTGTAGGTCTCCTTTTCAGTCTGACTTCTCAAAGCCAGAACTGCCACCACCTTTGCCACCCCTTCCAAACAAGCATTCGGCCCCACAGTGAGCGATAAGCCTGGGGATTTGGGGTTTTTTTCTCTTCTTCACTTGCTTGAACGAGTTGGGAGATTGTGTGCTTCTGTCAAGAGGTGGGGGCAGAATCCCAAAGAAGTTTCAGCGAGGGTGTTTGGTGATCCAGAAGGCAAAAAATAAATAAAAGTGAAATCCTGACTGACCTCTGTGTGACTGTTGTGTGCTCTCTGATGTTGTCCATGCCCAGGGGCTCTGGGAGGGTTCTGCTCGCCTGCTGTACTCAAAGTGGAGTTGATTCCTATCAGAGCTTGACTTAAATTCTGTGGTGACCTTGAATGCTTGTGGTAGAGGCAAGGACTTGTGGGGCTGCCCTGCTGGGCCTTGGGGAGGGTGTTGAAGATGCAGATTTGGGGATCTCTCGTGTTGATAAATGGTTTTTTTGTGTTCTTCTCCAAACCTGCTTGCTTTACATGTAGATTAGGTGGATGGTAAAACTGTTCCCAGAGAATGGTCCCTTGCTGGCCACAAAGCACTACTTGAATTGGATCCCTACAGATCCCTATCAGGGAAAGGTGATTTTCTTTTTTTTTTTTCCTTTTAATTTTTTTTTTTTTTTACTTAAATCTAATTTTTTGAGAATGGTGGTGGCTGCTGCAGGGGACTGGAAAGCTGCTTTGTGTGAGGTTGGTGCTCTGGCCATCAGCTGTCTCGCTGGGTTCCCTCATGCTGTGTCACTGCCAACCATGCCTTGTGCAGCTCTGGGATGAGTTTGGGCAGCAGAGCCGAGTGCCCCTGCCCACCTGATCCCCATTTTGTTTCGTGCCATCTTTGAGAAGAAGAGCTTCCTGTAGCCAGGGTGTGGGCTGACTGAACACAGAAACAGTGGATAAACAAACGCTGTCAGACTCGCTGCTGACAGACACTACAGGGGTTTTCTGGGAAGTACAGCAGCTCAGAGGGACCTTCCCCTTTTAATTTGTTGCAGAGCAGTGCTTTCATGGCAAGATGGATTTATCTCTATGGCTGCATAAATGTACACACAGACACTAAAATATACAGACATACACAGATGTATATATATGAAAAATATGATTTATTCATTTCATAGAATGATAAGACTCCTAGAATGGTTCGAGTTGGAAGGGACATCAAAGCCCATTCAGTCCCATCCTCCTGCCACGGGCAGGGACACCTCCCACTGGATCAGGGGGCTCCAAGCCCCATCCAACCTGGCCTGGAACACCTCCAGGGATGGGGCAGCCACCACTGCTCTGGGCAACCTGGGCCAGGGCCTCCCCACCCTCACAGCAAAACATTACTTCCTAAGATCTCATCTCAATCTCCCCTCTTGCAGCTGAAAACCCTTCCCCCTCATCCTGTCCCTGCACTCCCTGATCAATGCCTCTCCCCAGCTTCCTGCAGGCAAGTTTACATCCATATTTACAAACACTTTCATATCAATAACTCCGCGCACGCCCCTTGCACACAAACGCGTGCACAGACACTCCTGGTGCGCAGCAGGCGAGCAGCCAATCACAGGGCTGCCTGAGAGCACGTGGACATGACGATGGCCAATCACAGGTCTGTGTGACGTTAAACAAAATGGCGACGCCCTTACGCTGAAATGGCGGCTGTATACAAGATGGCTGCCCCCACTTGTCAGTACTGTAGGCTTTCCGTGTACGGCTACTTCCGGGTAAGGCAGTAGGCGGGGCGGCTGGTGGTGCTCGGCAAATCACAGCCGAGCGCGTGACAGCAGTGACCAATGGCTGCGGGGGGGCGGGGCTGAGCCTTAGTGCCCGCCCCTGCGGGAGCGTCAGCGCTGAGGGCTTGTGGGGAGCAGCGAGGGGCAGCGAGCTGATGGCCACGCACGGGGGGACGGGAACCATGCGGGCGAACGCTGCCCGGCCCTCCCTGCGCTTAAGGATTCCCCTCCAAGGATCTGCTGAGGCTGGATGCGTGGGTCGAGGCCGATGGGATGGGGTTCAGCGAGGCTCTGTGTCAGGTCCTGCCCGTGGGTCACAACAGCCCCGTGCAGCGCCAGGCCTGGGGAGGAGCGGCTGGAAAGCTGCCTGGTGGAAAAGGCCCTGGGGGTGCTGGTCAGCTGTGGCTGGACGTGAGCCAGCAGTGGCCCAGGTGGGCAAGAAGGCCAGCAGCATCCTGGCTTGGCTCAGCCATGGGGTGGGCAGCAGGGGCAGGGAAGGGATCGTCCCCCTGCACTCAGCACTGCTGAGGCTGCACCTCGAATCCTGGGTTCAGGTTTGGGCCCCTCACTGCAGGAAAGACCTTGAGGGGCTGGAGAGCATCTGGAGAAGGGAACGGAGCTGGGGAAGGGTCTGGAGAACAGGGGTTGTGGGAGAGGCTGAGAGCCCTGGGGCTGTTTAGTCTGGAGGAGGCTGAGGGGAGACCTCATCGCTCTCTGCAGCTCCTGGAGAGGAGGTTGTGGGGAGGTGGGTGCTGGGTTCTGCTCAAGGGATGGGATGAGAGGAAACAGCCTCAGGTTGTGTAAGGGGAGGTTTAGATTGGATAGCAGGGAAAAGTATCTTCCTTGAAGGGTTGCCCAGCACTGGAACAGCTGCCCAAGGGCAGTGGTGGAGTCCTCATACCTGGAGGGATTTAAAACCCTTGTGGATGTGGTGCTTAGAGACACGGTTTAGTGGTGGAGTTGGCAATGTGAGGTTGGAGGATGGACTCGATGATCTCAAGGGTCTTTTCCAATCTCAAGGATTCCATTTTTGTGTGATCCCAGTGTGTTTAAGAGGCTGGACCCCTGCTCATCTCACACCATTCCCAGGGAACTCTGTGCAGTGCAGCTCTCTGAGTTCACTGCTTTTTCCCTTTGCCGAGGGGCCAGCAGTGATGCCCTCTCACTTTTCCACTGCTGGCCAGGAGGAGGATAACACACAAAAGCATCAGCAGCCTTCTCCTGCTACCAAATGCTTTCCAGCTCCAGACACGGGGATCAGACGCTGCGGGAAGCGAGCAGGCAAGGGCTGTCAGACCAAGGGATGGTGCAGGGCTGCACCAGGCACTGGCTCCGTTTTTTCCACACCCAGAACTGCTCCTTTGACCTCATAAGCTGCTTTAGCCAGGTGTCCAGAGGTGGGAGCTGGCTGAGGGAGGAACAAGGCAGCCACACCCCACCCCTGGACAGAGCTCACCTCACCCACAGCTCTGGTTTAAAAAAAAAAAAAAAAAGGCAAACAAAAAAACTAGAAAACCCTTTATTTGACAACGGAAAACAAACAAAAAGATATTTACAGTAGTTTTTGCTCCGTAAATGCCATTCCAATAATCCCTGCCCTCCCCACTCCTTCTGGTCCACCCCCAGGGCAGCACACTGGTCCATGGCACGGGCACAACTGCAGCATTTCCACCCCTGAGGAGGAAAGCACTTTGGTTTGAGTGGGGCAGAGCAAGGCCAGGAGACCAGAAAGCCTCTCCCTCCTGTGGGAAAGGGAGCAGAACTGCTGGGAAGGACAGGAGGAAGGGCAAAAATAACAGAGTGGGTCTAAAATTCAGGGTTTCTCCAGGAAGGAGGCAGAGGCTGGAGACAAAATGGAGCTGGGGAAGGGGACACAGTGCATGGGGAGCGGCCACTGCATCGGTGCCCTCTGCGCAGCCAGGCTGTGCCAGAGCTGGAGCCATCCCTGCACTGCACAGGGCCCTCAGCCAACGTGGCACACGACTGCAAGCCTTCCCACAGCCCACCAGCACTCGGAACTCCACTGCCCATCATCTCTTCTCTAAAGGAGAAGGGGGAAAGCACCGGTCCCCAGAATCAGTGCTTTGCCCTTCCTGGCCCCATCACCCCACAGTGCTGCTGCCCGGCCGCTGCGGAGCACCAGAACCTGTGGATGGTACCTTCTCTAGTCATGCAACTTAACAATCAGGCTAATTACCTAGGATTAGTGTTTCTCAGGATAACATATGGTGCGTACGTATCGCTATTTAACTCACATTTTACAGCGGAACAGCAATATCTCTGTGCCAGGACTGGCTCCAGGCCCCAGCCCCAGGCCAGGCTTGGGCCCAGCCAGCTCCCAGCAAACACCAGTTTGTCACCAGAGGGTCCCCAGCAGCGCACAGCCACGCTCAGCCAGCAGAGCCAGAGCAAGAGGCAGAGAATCAACCGCACTCTGTCCCTCCACGTTCCCAGGGCAGCAGCACTCGGCTGACAAGACAACTCTGCCTTCCAGGACCCGTGGTCTGCAGGCTGTGAGCGCTGCGCTTGCACAAGAACACCCACAGCCGTGCCCACAACGTGCCTTTTTAACAAATGTTTTTTTTAAAAAAATAGGCAATAAAGAAATCAGATACAAAATTCCACAGTCTCAGCTCTGCGCTCACCCCGGCAGCAGCCGGCTGTCAGCATCCCACAGGCTCTGCACCACGCTCTCCACTCCGGGACACAACGGGCACACATTCAGCAGGAACTCAAAGAGAAACATGTGGGGGAAATTGTGGAAATGCTTATAGAAGGGGGGGGGGAATCATATAATAAATCACAATTAAAGAGAAAATATTTCAACAAAAAAATTGTGAAACAGCACCATGGAGATTTCTACTGGCAGCATCCATAACGCCCCGCGGCAGAAGAGGAAGGTCCCACCTTCTTCGTGGGAAAAAATGCCACAGGCTTCAGTTTTTCCAGTCCTTTGCAAGGCAGGGCTCTTGGCTCGCACGAGGAGCCAGAAAGGCCCACAAACAAACAGGAAAAAAACACAGGGTGGAAGAGATCAGAGATTTGGGAAAGAAAGCTTTTCATTCATAGTCCCTTAAAACAGACCCCAACTGTAACAAACATAAATTCTCTCTTTCTCTCCCCAAAGAAACGACGTTGGTTGGACCCTTGTTTACAGGGGAGAGAAAAAGAAGTCAGCAGGTTTTCCAAGGGGAGCTCCAGAGTGACTGTCAGCCGTGGCAGGGGGAGGCCAGGAAAGCTGCAAAGGGGTTTTCACAACAGCCAGACGGCAGCAGCTGTGTCCTCCTGCACAGCCGGGCACCATCCTCAGTGGCACGGGGCACTTCCCCAGCTGGTGGGCTGGGATGGTCCTTCCCGCTGGAATGACAGAGACCCCAGGAAGGAGGCAGGAGTCCAACTCCAAGATGAGCTGGTGGGGGTGCAGGAACAGGGCGCTCAGGCACCCCCAAGGAAGGATGGGCACCCCATAGGAAGGGCGCTCCACAGGACCTGGCCCGGGGGGGTTATTTGGAGACAGAAGCTGCTGGGTGCTCAGTCTGGGGTGAGAGGGGCAGCTGCCCGCCCTGCCGCTGCGACTCCAGCTCAGCTGCCTTCTGCAGAGCCACCTCCACCAGCAGCTGGAAGCTGCTGAAGTCGTCCCCGAAGAGCTCGGGGGGCGTGGGGGGCGGCGTGTTGAAGAGTCCGCTGGTGGGGCTGGCGGCCTCGGCTCGGGCCAGCAGGGTGACGGTGCTGCCGGCAGCACCCGGTGCCACTTTGGGAGCGGGGTCCGGCTCCGCTCGCTGCAGGCCGGGGGGCTTCTCCCCCCTGGGGCTGCGGGCGCCCACCACCGTCACATCGCTTCCCAGCGCCTGGGCGGGGTGGCACAGTACCTGCGGGCACACGGACATCGAGAGCACCTTGGAGGGCCCCGTCACCGGAGGCACCACCAGCACCCCGGAGCCGGCAGCAGCCCCCCGCGGCAGCGCCACGTCACCGCCTTTGCCCCCTCGGCGGGAGATGGTGAACTGGTTGGGGTCCTTCCCGTCCTTGCGCAGCATGTCGGGGAGCAGCCGCCGGCGGGCGTTGATGAACCAGTTGCAGATCTGGGAGGAGACAGGAGAGCGGAGCTGTCAGCCCAAAGCCCAGCCAGTAGACGCCCCCCTACCCCAGACCCAGGAGATGCCCCCCTGCCCCAGACACACCAGAAGACCCCCTGCCCCAGACCCAGCAGATGCCCCCCAGACACACCAGAATCCCCCCTGCCCCAGACACACCAGAAGCCCCCCTGCCCCAGACACACCAGAACACCCCCTGCCCCAGACACACCAGAACACCCCCTGCCCCAGACACACCAGAAGTCCCCCTGCCCCAGACACACCAGAAGCCCCCCTGCCCCAGACCCAGCAGAACACCCCCTGCCCCAGACCCAGCAGATGCCCCCCTGCCCCAGACACACCAGAAGCCCCCCTGCCCCAGACCCAGCAGAAGCCCCCCTGCCCCAGACCCAGATGCCCCCCTGCCCCAGACACACCAGAAGACCCCCTGCCCCAGACCCAGCAGATGCCCCCCCTGCCCCAGACCCAGCAGAACACCCCCTGCCCCAGACCCAGCAGATGCCCCCCCTGCCCCAGACCCAGCAGAAGCCCTCTAACCCCAGACCCAGCAGATGCCCCCCTGCCCTAGACCCAGCAGAAGCCCTCTAACCCCAGACCCAGCAGATGCCCCCCTGCCCTAGACCCAGCAGAACACCCCCAGACCCAGCAGAACCCCCCCTGCCCCAGACCCAGCAAGCTGCTCCCACTGGAGAACACTCCACCACGTCCCTGGGCAGCCTGGTTCCTAGTGTTTGACAACCCAGCCACCACAGAGCTCCCCCCGCAGCTCTGCACCCCCTTCCCCTGGAGCTCTGGAGCAGAGCTGATCCTGGCAGGGGTTGCCTGGCCACCCATGGAAACCCCAACACGGGCTGCTTCCTGCCTGCCTGGGACAGGCCCTTCCTTACTGCACCCCTGTCCCAGGGTGCAATTCTCCCATTGGGCTCTGTCAGCCCACCCTGCTGGAGGTGGGCCAGGGTGCCAGGCCCCCACGGCACCAGTGGCACCAGCTTGCCACACCAGCACGCTGGACAGACAGAGCCTGGGCAGAGCAGGGCTGCACAGAGCCACTGGAGCTGCAGTGGTTCCCAAGCAGAGCTGCCCAGTCCCTGCGGAAGGACCACAGAATCACGGGATGGTTTGTGTTGGAAGGGACCTCAAAGCCCATCCTGTTCCAACACCTCCCACTGGATCAGGGGGCTCAAAGCCCCTTCCAACCTGGCCTCGAACACCTCCAGGGATGGGGCAGCCACCACTGCTCTGGGAAACCTGGGCCAGGGCCTCCCCACCCTCACGGCAAAACATTTCTCCCTAAGGTCTCATCTCAATCTCCCCTCTTTCAACTCAAAACCCTTCCCCCTCATCCTCTCCCTGCACTCCCTGATCAAGAGCCCCTCCTCAGCTTTCCTGGAGCCCCTTTCAGTACTGGGAGGCTGCTCTAAGGCCTCCCTGTAGCCTTCTCCAGGCTGAACAACGCCCACTCTCTCAGCCTGCCCTTGTACAGGAGATGCTCCAGCCCTCAGACCATCTCCGTGGCTCCCTCTGGACTCGCTCCAACAGTTTCAGGTCCTTCCTGGGCTGAGGACTCCAGAACTGAATTCAGGGCTCCAGGTGAGGTCTCACCAGAGCAGAGCAGAGGGACAGAATCCCCTCCCTGGCCCTGCTGGTCCCACAGCTTTGGATGCAGCCCAGCATCAACAGGTTTAAGGATGGATTCAGCACTGTCTGGCCACCACAGTCCCAAAGTCCCAGCAGTGCCCAGCCACATGCAGGTGAACCAGGGTGCAGTTCCCAGTATCTCCCAGGGGCTGTTCCCCCAGCCAAAGGCAGTGGGATTGCACAAGAGCCAGCGTGGAGCCCAACAGCCTCCAGCAGCTCCGCAGGCTAGAGGGAGCTTTCCCTTCTCCAGGCGCCCCATTCTGGGGGCTGGCGCACCCACCGCGCTGCTGCCGGTGCCAACACACTGCCACGCTGACCAGGAGCACTACAGCTGCTCTGAGCAGACAGACAGCAGGACAGCAGCACGGATGCAACACCCTGGCAACCATCAGCTGGCAGTGTTACACCCCCAGTCCCCTAATGGGGTGCAGGGATTGCAGCAGCACACCCACGCGTTCCAAAGCCTCCTGCCAACCAGCGAGGTCACTGTTAACTTTAAAGGCTCTTCCAGGGCTCAGTGCTGGGTCCAATCCTGTTCAATATCTTTATCAATGACCTGGACAAAGGGATCGAGTGCACCCTTAGCAAGTTTGCAGATGACACCAAGCTGGGTGGCAGTGCTGATCTGCTTGAAGGAAGGGAGGCTCTGCAGAGGGCTCTGGACAGGCTGGATCCATGGGCCGAGACCAACGGGATGAGGGTCAACAAGACCAAGGGCAGAGTCCTGCACTTGGGGCACAACAACCCCTGCAGCATTACAGGCTTGGGGAAGAGTGGCTGGAGAGCTGCCTGGGGGAGGAGGACCTGGGGGTGTTGGTTGGCAGGGGCTGAACATGAGCCAGCAGTGGCCCAGGTGGCCAAGAAGGCCAATGGCATCTTGGGCTGTGTCAGAAACAGTGTGGGCAGCAGGAGCAGGGCAGGGATTGTGCCCCTGCACTGGGCACTGGTGAGACAGCACCTCGAGTACTGGGGTCAGTTCTGGGGCCCTCAGTACAAGAAGGGCATTGAGGGGCTGGAGTGTGTCCAGAGAAGGGAACAGAGCTGGGGACGGGACTGGAGAACAAGTCCTACGAGGAGAGGCTGAGGGAACTGGGCTTGTTTAGCCTGGAGAAGAGGAGGCTGAGGGGAGACCTCATCCCTGTCTGCAACTGCCTGAAAGGAGGCTGTGGTGAGGTGGGTGCTGGGCTCTCCTCCCAAGTGACAGGTGATGGGATGAAAGGAAATGGCCTCAAGTTGTGCCAGGGCAGGTTCAGACTGGACGTCAGGAAATTATTTTTCCCTGAAAGGTTTCTCAGGCACTGGAAGAGCTGCCCAGGGAGGTGGCTGAGTGCCCATCCCTGGAGGTGTTCAAAAGACAAGTAGAAGAGGTGCTCAGCGACTGGTTCAGCAGTGGACAGGTACGGTTGGACTCGATGATCTCAAAGGTCTTTTCCAACCAAGCAATTCTATGATTCTATGATCTTCCCTTCCAAACCCCCTTCCCTTGCCAGCCTTTGCCACGTCCCCTTGATTTGATCTTGCAATCCCATGGCCATCAGCCCTTGTAAATCCCCAGCTAGAGGGCCAGACACCTAACAAAAAGCCCAGTGATCTGCACAGCACTGAGACAGCCCCCAAAATCCTGCCAGTTCACATTCCCCCCAGCTCCTTCCATCATTCAGCTCCCTCTGGAGAACACGGTGCCACCGGTGACACAGCACAGTGTCCCCTGCCTAGGGAGCTGGGATACGCCTCCGTTTTGAAGCAAGAGGCTTATATTTTTCAGACACAGCCCCGACTTGGCCCTGCCACCAACGCATGCTGGGCTGCCATCTCGCGCTGTGTCTGTCCCCAGTGCTGCCACAAGAGCAGCATCCCCTGCACAGGGAGGAAAAGGCCAAAGCTCATCTGCCCAAAGCCCATCCCCGCAGGAGGGCACAGGCTTGGAAACCTGCTGTGGCCAGGAAGCCTCACCGGGAGCAGGCTTCTTACCTCCTGACTTTCTGCAAGGGAGACACAGGGCTTCCAGATCTCCCAGTAGAGCCAGGGTGGCTGCACTCCTGCTCCCCAGCTGCTGGAGCCTGGCTCCATCTCCCTGGGCCCTGCACTGGGCATGGGATGCACAAATAAACAACCGGGGGGTTGGCCAGGGGCTGAAGTGGAGCCTGGAGCTCCAGAGGCTCCTGGAGGGGTCAGATTGGCACTGACAGATTGAACCCCACAGCCACTCCAGCCTTGCTGCAGGCTGTCCCACACCTCCACCCCAAGAAGCAGCCCCCATGGCGTCCTGTTAAGTCACCTCAGAGTAACAGAAACCCCAGTGACAGCCCTGGGCTGGGGCCCCCTGGCCAGGGGTACAGGGGCTGCCCCTCACGTGGCACATGCCAACTGCAGGGGGTCCCACAGGGCAGATGATGGCCAGCACACAGCAAAGCCCACACCTCAACACAAGCCCACGTGCCTGCCAACACCTCCCAGATCCCAAATTGCCCAGGGCATGGAGAGCTGGGCACCTGCCGGCCCCTCTGCCACGAGCCTGGGGGTAAAACCACCATGTGCCGTGCACCACCATGCTGACCCTGATCCCACAGCTCCAGACCCAGCCCTGCTCCCACCACTGCTCTGCCTCAAGCCCTGCCAGCACCTCCAGCCTCCCCTGGGAGCAGCTTCCCAGACACAAACCTGTTGCATACACATTAAAATGAAAAAGAACGTTTGCCTGGCCGGCCAGAAAGAAGGAAAGCAGCCAGCCCTGCCCACACACCCGTTTCTGGCCGAGACAGCTGGCCAGGACTGCACCAAGCTGCAGGGAAAGGAGCCAGAGGTGCAGAGGAAACCCCAAGGAGAGGAGCTCAGCTGTGAACCCGCTGGCCCTCACCTGCTCTCCTGCTCTGTTTCACACCCAGCTGTGCCCCAGAAACAGAGAATGGAGCAAAGCCTTCATTTATCTCCCCCCTTGCTGTGTTGGGAGTGGGGATGGGCCCTGGACACACAGGGATCCCCCCTATCCGGAGGGCTTCCCGTGGGTTACAGGACAGGCAGCTGCAGGCTGGTTCTCCTGCCACCCCAACAGCAGGCAGGGGAAAGCCAGAGCCAGAGGGAAAAGCACTGCTCACCCCGCTGCGAGCCAGGACTCCTGGCTGGGCACCCAGCACAGCACCACAAGGAGAACATCAGCCCACAGCCAGGAGCAGGGCAGGGCTCTCCTGTCCAGGAGCCCTCAGCTGGGCTGGGCTCCCCTTAAAGCAACTGGTGTAACTGGGGCCAGGTGGGCCAGCCAGTGCTCAGTGGGGAGCGCCCAGGGCAACAGGATAAAGCAGCAACCCCTGAAACCCTCCTTATAATGATGGGGTGTTGCTTTCTTTGGTCCCATCCATGTCCCTCCATCTCCTGGCCAGCCAAAACACTCTGCTCCAGCGCTGCTGCGGAACAGCCGATAGCACACGGAGCTCAGCCGAAGAGGGGCTGCCCACACGCCGGTGGCTTTGCTCCCTGCCTCCTGGCGAGCGGTCCCAGCGTGCCACGTCCTCTGGGACCTCCAGTGGGGTTCTCCTGGTCTGGCCCACCCCAGGCACTGTGGCAGAGGACACTGGCTCCTACCTGCAGCACAGAGAGGCTGGTCTGCCCCGAGAGGCTGAGCTTCTCCTGCTCCGAGGGGTAGGCATTGAAGCGGTGCTCATACAGCCAGTCCCGGAGGATCTTCACCGACTCCTTGGGGAGATTGCCCCTTCTCTTCCTCTTGGTGGGCTGCGAGGGGTCTGGGGACGTGGCGCTGTCGTCCTCCCCAAGGTCACTATCTGACATGGTGGAGCTGCCCCCAGATCTCTCCCGGTTAAAGCCTGGCGAGGTGGAAACCAAAGAGCAGGCATCAGGCAGTGTGCTGGCTGGAGGACTGCAGAGGGACACAGCCACTGAGACCCCCACAATGCCTGGGAGGTGGAGGGCAGCTCACCCCATACTTGCCAGGCTGGGGTGGGGGGATACCCAGAGCAGAGCCCGCCGAGGGAGGAGAAGCAGTGACCACAGGTCCCAGCACTTTGGCCTGAACAGAGCATTAGCCCAGCACAGGCAAGCGGGGTCCGGGGGGGCTCAGAGGTTTCAGGGGGCTTGTGGGGGGGTGAGGGGCTCAGGGATCTGAGGGGTTAGGAAGGCTCAGGGGGTCTGCGTGCTTCAGGGCCTCAGGAATTTTAGGGGGCTTGGGGAGCTTGAGGGGGGTCGGGGGACTTGGAGGGTCCATGTGGCTCAGGGGGTCTGGAAGAGCTCAGGGGGCACAAGGGGGCTCGGGGTGTTTGGGGGGCCCAGGGACTTTGAGAGGAGTTCGGGGGAGGGGGGCTCACGAGCTCCGGTGGGGCTCGGGGAGTCTGGGTACTTCAGGGGGTTTGAGTGTTTCAGGGGTTTGGGGTGCTTGGAGAGTTTGAGGGGGCTTGGGGGGGCTGGGAGCTTCAAAGGGCTCAGGGTGAGCTTGCAGAGTTTGGAGGCCTTGGGGGGCCCAGGGACTTTGAGAGGCCTGGGGGGGCTCAGGGTGTTTGGGGGCCTCGAGGGGGCTGGGGGGGAGATGTTTGGGGGGAGATGTTTGGGGGGTTGGGGGGCTCGGTGGTCTGGGGGGGAGATGTTTGGGGGGAGATGTTTGGGGGGTTGGGGGGCTCGGTGGTCTGGGGGGGAGATGTTTGGGGGGGAGATGTTTGGGGGACTGTGGGGGGAGATGTTTGGGGGGCTGGGGGTCTTGGTGGTCTGGGGGGGAAATGTTTAGGGGGGAGATGTTTGGGGGGGAGATGTTTGGGGGACTGTGGGGGGAGATGTTTGGGGGGCTGGGGGGCTCGGTGGTCTGGGGGGGAGATGTTTGGGGGGGAGATGTTTGGGGGGGAGATGTTTGGGGGGCTGTGGGTCTCGGTGGTCTGGGGGAGGAGATGTTTGGGGGGAGATGTTTGGGGGGCTGTGGGGGGGGATGTTTGGGGGGCTGTGGGTCTCGGTGGGCTGGGGGTGGAGATGTTTGGGGGGGAGATGTTTGGGGGGCTGTGGGGGGAGATGTTTGGGGGGCTGTGGGTCTCGGTGGGCTGGGGGAGGAGATGTTTGGAGGGGAGATGTTTGGGGGGCTGTGGGAGGAGATGTTTGGGGGGCTGTGGGTCTCAGTGGGCTGGGGGGGGAGATGTTTGGGGGGCTGTGGGAGGAGATGTTTGGGGGGCTGTGGGTCTCAGTGGGCTGGGGGGGGAGATGTTTGGGGGGGAGATGTTTGGGGGGCTGTGGGTCTCGGTGGGCTGGGGGGGGATGTTTGGGGGGGAGATGTTTGGGGGGCTGTGGGTCTCGGTGGGCTGGGGGGGGAGATGTTTGGGGGGGAGATGTTTGGGGGGCTGTGGGTCTCGGTGGGCTGGGGGGGGAGATGTTTGGGGGGGAGATGTTTGGGGGGCTGTGGGTCTCGGTGGGCTGGGGGGGGGGGGATGTGTGTGTTTGGGGGTCTCAGGGGTCTCGGTGGGCTCAGGGGAGGCTCGGGGGGTCCGGGCGAGCTCCCCCCCCCGCGGGTGAGACCAAACCAAGCGCTCTGGGCAAACCACGCAAACTTTGCGGCAGGGCCCGGCGGGAGCCACGCGGGGTCATTGTGCGCGGCCCGCGCTGTCACGGCCCCCGCACCGCGCAGGGGGCTGCGGGTGTCCCGGGACCCGCACACACACACCCCCCGGGGCCCCGCACGGCAGGGAGCGGCCGCAGCCCCCCCACACCCCCCTCCTCCCCCGCACGGGGGTCCCCGCTCCCCCCTCCCCCGCACGGGGGTCCCCGCTCCCCCCTCCCCCGCACGGGGGTCCCCGCTCCGCGGGGGGTCCCCTCTCGCCGCCCCCGCTCCCTCCCGCACGGGGTCCCCCGTTCCCTCCTGCTCCCCTCTCTCCCCGGGGGGTTCCCCCCCCCCTCCCCCGCCTTCCCCCGGGGGTCCCCCCGCCGGGGGTCTCTCTCTCTCTCTCTCTCCCGGGGTTCCCCTCCGATGCCCCGCGACCCCCCCACCCGCTCCTGCCCTGTCCCAACCGGGGGTCCCCGCACCGCCCCCGGCTGCCCCGAGCGCCCCGCACCGGGGGTCCCCGCTCCCCCAGCCCCCCGGGGGTCCCGGGGTGTCGTGTCCCCCCCGCTCACCCTGGTGCCGCCGCCTCGGGGCTCGCATGGGCTGCGGGGGCTCGGGGGGTCCGGGGGGGCCCGGCGGCGGCGGGGCGGGCGGCCGGGAAAAGTTTTGGGTGGGCGGCGGTGACAGATGCCGAGACAGAGTTCCCTTTGTTCCCGAGGAGGCAGGAACTCGGCCGGGCCCCCCGCCCCCGGCCCCGGCCCGGCCCCCCCGGCTGTCACCGGCCCCGCGCCGCCCCGCACCTGGCGGGACCCGGGACCACCCCCGGGACCCCTGCGGCACCCCGGGACCGCCCACACACACACACCCCGGGACTCCCAGCACCCCCGCACCTGGTGGGGATCCCGGAATCCCTGGCACCCCCCCGGCACCCCCCGGACCTGCTGCTACACCTGGCGGGGCACCCCTGCACCCTGGCACCCCGGGGCTCCGGGCACTCTTGCACCCCAGGACCCCGCACCCCGAGAACCCTGCACCCCAGGACACTGGCATCCCCACACTCCCAGACCCACCACTTGGCAGGCCAACCCTGCACCCTAGCACCCAGACCCCCGCACCCCGGGACCCACCGCCCCACCTGGCAGGGCACCCCAGGCACCCTCAGCATCGCTGGGCACCCCACTGCAGAACCTCAGTAACTCTGCACCCTTGGGACCCCCAGCAGCCCCACACCCCGGGACCCACCACCACACCTGGCAGGGCACCCCAGGGCCCCTGCACCCCAGGACCCTGGCACCTTGGGACCCCAACACCCCCAGACATGCCATTATACTTGATGGGGCACCCTGGGACCATCACAGCCCATCACCCTGACACCCTCACCACCCTGGGACCCCCGCAGCCCACCATGGCACACCCACACCCTCGCACCTCGGGATGCCTGCAGACCCCAGGACCCCCTCCTTGCACCCCTACCACCCGGCAGCTCTGCAGTCCAGCACCCTGGTACCCCAGAACCTCGTTAACCCGGCACCCCATGCACCCCAACATCCAGCATCCCTGGCACCCCCACATCCTGGCATCCCAGCACCACACCCTGGGCACTCCTACACCCTTGCACTCCCAGCGTCCCCAGGATCCCAGCACCCACAGCACCCCGGGACCCTCAGCATCTCCTGCATACCTTGGCACCCCATCCTAGAATGCGGATGCCTGGTGGGAGGGGGCGCCCACACCCAGCCAGCCCCGCAGGCTGTGTTGGGCTGTGGGAATATGGCAACACCCCCTGCACAGAGCTGCACCCCAACATTGAACAGGGACACCTGCACAGGGACACCCACCCACGGGCACCAAACAGGGACACCCATCCACAGGCACAAATAGAGGCACCTGCCATGGGGCACACAGGAATACCAAACAGGGATGCCCACCCTCAGGCACCAAACAGGGGCACCCACCCAGGGACATGCACAGGGGCACTCACACAGGGATACCCACACAGGGATGCCCACTCTGGGGCACCCGAACAGGGACACCCACCCAAGGGCACACACACAAGGCACCACACCCTCCTGCCGTGTTCAGGCTGAATCCCGGGGGCTGCAGGCAGCAGGACCTCAGACTGCAATGTGTGGACACCCATTGCTGCTGGAGTGGGTGTGGATGGCAGCCCCAGGGACCTCTGACCACGCAGAGGCACCACCAGGGCTTCTTTTGGTGGCTTTTGGATTTACTAAACAGAAAGAGACAACTCTCCGTTAATACAAGAAGTAGTTGCTACTATGAAAAGTAGAATATTTGGATTTAAGTTAGACTTGAACTCCAGAATGAGTCTTGGAGGGTTTATTTGCCAGCATTTTTTGGTATCATCACATCCAACTCTCCAAGGTGAGCAGCTCTTGACAGGGCATCTTCACACCAGGAGGGTTAGTGCTAGGGTTTGAGGCTCCCCAAATATATTTGCCCCCGTGGAGAGTTGGCTGTGTAGAGTTGTCCTGCCAAAAGCAGGCCATGGAGAGTCGTCCTAGACCCTTACTAAGTGGGAAATCAGAAGCTCCACATCTCTGCTCCCGTGAAAGTTGAAGCTGTTTCAAAGCGAGGGTGGTGACTGAGGAGGCTACCGATGGGACAGTTGCCATATCCATCACAAATGGGTCAGGTGAGATCTTTGGAGACCTTACTGGGCTGTTGCTGCTCTCCTTGCACCTCTCCACTGCAATAGCAAAGCCCAAGGTGATCCCTCCGAGTTTTGGAGACCAGATGGCTCCATTTACACACAGGCACGCTGCCGGTCCAGGATGTGGCTCCCACACCGCGTGCTCCCTGCCTTTCTGCAATGTGGGGCTGGGTCACCCCTTCCCCATCTGCCAGATGCTTAGGACAGGCAGGTGAGCAGAAAAAAGCCCATAACTACCATGTCCATCCTTGGGGCGGTACCCATCATCTGCAGCAACCAGAGAGACAGCTGCTTGGAGTAGTGGTGCCACATCCAGCAGATCGAGCACACTCTGGGCTGTCTGGATGGTGTGGTGAGAAACACAGGCTGGTCCCTTCCAGCTCCCATAATGGGGAAGGTGCTGCTGTGGGAAACCAGCATGACCTCTGCCAGCAGCCAGCCCAGAGGGGTGCCAGCAGAGAGAAACCCCCTCTTGGGGATGTTCATCCCCCCTGCTTGGAGTTGCCCACCATCATCCTTGCCAAGCCAAGGGCAGCACACGTGTGTGCCCCCCTGGGTGCTCTCTCCTCCCAGGCTCCCCTCCTTTGCAGCTCCCCTCCCTCCCCTCTTTTCTGCTTACAGGGAAAAGATGGGCATTGTTCGGGTATTGAGAAAGGCTGCAAAAAACCTTTTATGGTTGGGTTTTGGTCTGTGCAAAGCAGATTGTGTGGTGCAATAACGGATTAAATAGCGAAAAAGGGACGAATTCCTCAAAGCATTTGTTTCGTTGCTCCTAAACCCCCAACGTCCTGAGTGAAACCAGACCCCAAAGCACGATCACTCTCTCGGTGCAAACACAGTCTGGGTATCCCCGGGTGAGATCCTGGATGCAAACCCCATCTGCTGTGGGTCTGTCCCTGTGCAGGGTGTGCCCTGTCCAGCCAGCCCTGTCCAGCCCCTTCCCAGTGGGTGCACTCGGCGCTGGGGAGGCCACACCTTGAATCCTGGGTTCTGTCTTGGGCCCCTCAGTCCAGGAAAGACCTTGAAGGGCTGGAGCGTGTCCAGAGAAGGGAACGGAGCTGGGGAAGGGTCTGGAGAACAGGGGTTGTGGGAGCAGCTGAGGGCCCTGGGACTGTTTAGTCTGGAGAAGAGGAGGCTGAGGGGAGACCTCATCGCTCTCTGCAGCTCCTGGAGAGGAGGTTGTGGTGAGGTGGGTGCTGGGCTCTGCTCCCAAGTGGCTGGGGACAGGATGAGAGGAAACGGCCTCAAGTAGCACCAGGGCAGGTTCAGATTGGACACCAGGAAACTATCTTCACTGAAAGGGTTCTCAGGCACTGGAACAGCTGCCCAGGGAGGTGGTTGATTCACCATCCCTGGAGGTGTTTAAAAGACAAGTAGAAGAGGTGCTCAGGGATGGTTCAGTAATGGACAGGTATGGTTGGACTTGATGGCCTCAAAGGTCTTTTCAGACCAAAGGATTCTATGATTCCCACACTTTGCTGTTGCTCCCACACTACAAAAAGGGCTTTATCACACTTCTGCCTAGTTGAGATGACCCGCAATCAGTCCCTGGGCTCAGATACCTGGGCCAGCACTGGGCCATGAGCCCTCCCGTGCTCCCTGGGCTGCTGACACTGACAGCATGGGAGCAGCTTTGCTCCCATGGGGACCCTGAGTGCAGCATCTGGGGAACCTAAATCCCTGGGCAGAGCCAGCCTGGAGCAGAAGCCGGAGCTTCCAACTGGTGGGCCAGGGCAAGGGCTACAGAGCCTGCCCTCCCTAAGGCCCTCTCCAGGCTGAGTCTCCCAAAGCCTGGCCAGGCCATTGGTATGACAATACCCCTAAACTCCAGCAATTTGGAAAGCCATCAGCCAACCCAACTGCAGGGGGGCTGCTGGGAACACCAGGCAGTGCTGTAACCTGCATTGCATTGCTGATATGAAATGTCTAGTTTAATTTTGGTGCTGTTTAGTACCTTTGAAATGACTGAGACAGCTCAGGTTGACCTGCTGGCCATGGTTCTTGTCATGCAGCCTGGGAAATGCTTGGCTTTCTGGGCTGTGAGTGCACACTGCTGGGTCATTTCCAATTTGTCACCCACGTCCCCAAGGCCTTCTTGGCAGGGCTGCTCCCAGCCCATCCATCCCCCAGCCTGTGCTGGTACCGAGGACTGCCCCGAGCCCGGTGCAGGACCTGGCAGAAGCTGGAGGCCCCTTCCCACACCACTTGGTTTGTCTTCAGCATCAGCCTATCTGCCCCAAAGTGATGGCTGAGAGATGTTCGCTTTGGTGTGCATCTTCACAAAGCATCCTGCCCTCCAGCAGCACTCAGGCCTGGGACTGTGCTCTGGAAGGGGGTGAACTGTAGGTTTTTTCCCAGGTGTGGCAAGGAATTAGGGGTAGAGCATGGGGGAGCTTGCTGGGACAGTCTGTGTTCTGCCCTTCACATCTCTGTGTCCCTGGTATTTTAGTTCCTCTTTCCTTGTGTTGGCAGAGCCCAGGAAATAGAAGCACTAAGAACCAAGGAGAAGCTTTTCAACCATGGGTCATCTCCCAGGTAAGAGCATCTCCTGCGGCCTGGTAAGGCTCTGAGCAGGGATGGAGCTTATGACTCCTCTGATCATAGAACTACAGAATCACCTGGTTGGAAAAGACCTTTGAGATCATCGAGTCCAGCCGTGCTGTCCACTGCTGAACCAGATCCCGGAGCACCTTGTCTGCCCAGCAGGGGTGGGGACTCAGCCACCTCCCAGGGCAGCTGTTCCAGTGCCCGAGAACCCTTTCTGTGAAGACATTTTTCCTGATGTCTGATCTGAACCTCCCCTGGCACAGCTTGAGGCCCCTTGAGCAACTTGATCCCAGCAGCACACGCCTAAGGAGTTCCCACAGACCCCGTTTGAGTTTTCCCAGTGTGTTGGGAGTACCTCCAGCACACCCTGTGCCCTCACCAGGTTCTATGAGTTTGTTGCTGTGTTTTCCCCCATTTTAAATAAAGAAATGCTGAAATAAAGAAAGATTCTCCTCCTTCCAGGGCAGGGAGATGGGCTAACTTCAAGCAGCACTTGAGGTTTGCAAGGTGGGAGGACCTCATATCTTTATCAGGAGATGATAAAGAACCCAAGCAAGTGGACAACCCCCATCCTCATTTCTTTCCCTCTCTCTTACCCACCCCTGCCCACTCAGGGTGACACAAAAGAGTGGCCTTGGGACCCCAAACCAGCTGATGGGGGGAGAGCGGCCGTACCTTGCCAAAAGCAAGGTATCTCAACCCACCCACCTGCCCACCCCGAGGCTGGGGCAGAGCAGAGTGACCCTCATCCCATCAGCAAAGGATACTCAAGCTGGAGGTGATTTGGCTTCAAACCCAGGCTGCCCCACTGGAAAGGGCAAGGGCAGCAAGGTGGGGGAGACGCGGTGCCCAAACCCACCCCGGCACCGGGGCTCACACTCCACACGCCTCTATCACATCCATCAGGTTTTATGCTCCACTTCACCTTCCCAAAGCCCTCAAAACACAGGCTCTAAAGCCATAAAACAGCCAAGGAGGAGGAAACAAAGTGAGGTTTCTTTCACAAAGGAAGGGGGTGCGGGAGGAGAGGGGAGGGCACTCCCTGTGTGCTACGGGCCCAAGACGGGGAGCGCTCAGGCTCGAGTCGGCCCAAATCCCAGCAGGCCAGCGCTCACCTGGGATGCTCACCCTGGCCCCAGGGACCGTGGTGGCTTCAAGGGGTCAAGGGTTACCTGGAGGGGTCCCAGCCAGGCTGGGGGGCCCAGTGGGGGGGAGCCTGTGGGTGAGAGAGGTGATGGAAGGGGAGGTTTGGGGCTGATGGACAGGCAAATGTTGGCAGAGTGATGGGAGCGCTTCCCCTCCAAGCGTGACCCGACGTGGGGTGCCAGTCCTGGGAGGTATTTCCCATGGGAGGAACCTGCTGTGGGGCAGCAAGGGAGCCAAGGGGTGGGGGAGTGTGCACAAGAGAAGGCAGAGGGGCTGAGCAGTCCCAGGCTCTAATCATCCTTGTCCTTGGCCCCGTGCTTCAGGATGCGGGTGAACTCCACGTAGTTGAAGTTGCCCTTCTTGTCGATGGGCGCCTCCCGGTACATCTCATCCACCTCCTCGTCGGTGAACCTGTCTCCCATGGTGGTCAGCAGCTCACGCAGATGGTCCTCATGAATGAAGCCTGCGGGGATGGCAGGAGGTGGCGTTAGCAAGGGGACACCACCAGAGAGATGAGTGGTAGGACAAAGATACCCCTGCCCAGCTCTCCCACCCCGGAGCTGCTCCTCAAGGATTTGTGGCCTCCCAGTACCTAAAGGGGGCTACAGGAAAGCTGGGGAGGCACTTTACAAGGGTTTGTTAGGACAAGGGGAACCGTTTTAAATTGGAAGGGGAAAAAATTAGATTAGACATTAGGAAGAACTTCTTAATGATGAGGATGGGGAGGCCCTGACACAGGTTGCCCAGAGAAGTTGTGGATACCCCATCCCTGGAGGTGTTCCAGACCAGGCTGGATGAGGCTTTGATCCCCCTGATCCAGTGGGAGGTGTCCCTGCCCATGGCAGGGGTTGGAGCTACATGATCTTTAAGGTCCCTTCCAACCCAAACCATTCTGTGATTCTATGATTCTATGATTTGGCCCCAGGGTTCATCCTGACCACGCACCGAGGGTCGAAGCCGCGCCCGTACCTGACGCCTCCTCGTCGAAGCAGGCGAAGGCGTTGCGGATGACGTCCTCCGGGTCGGTGCCGTTCAGCTTCTCCCCGAACATGGTGAGGAACATGGTGAAGTTGATGGGCCCCGGCGCCTCGCTCATCATGCCCTCCAGGTACTCATCCGTGGGGTTCTTCCCTGCCAGAGACAGGTGGGGGTGAGTGCGGGGCCCCAGGACCCTCCCCAGGGCCACACCACGCACTCAGCTGGTTGGGGGGGGGGGTTTCGTCGCAAATGAATTTGTGGGTGCATGTTCACCCACCCCACAAACAAGGGAAGGGGGGTTCTGCAGTGTCCAGTGCTCCCCACTCAGCAACTGGACAGGCTGCCCGGGGAGGTGGCTGAGTCGCCATCCCTGGAGGTGTTTCAAGGACGGCCAGATGAGTTTCTCAGGGAGATGGTTTAGCAAGGGGACAGGTACAGCTGGACTCCATGATCTCCGAGGTCTTTTCCAACCAGATGATGCTATGATTCTGTTCTATGATTCTATGATTCTGGGCTGATGGCTGAACTGGGAAGATCTTAGAGGTCTTTTCAAACCTTGATGATTCTATGGTTCTAACTCTTCCTGTGCTTTAATCTGTGCTGGAGGCAACTTGGAAGAACGTTCTAGCCTTGAGGGAGATGCAGGAATTCCCTGGGGGCTACTAAGACCCAGACCCATGGTTTTTCCCATTGCCCTGGCAGCTGCCACCCAGCACCACCCCAGGAGAGGGGGTGTTGCTGCTGTCCCCATGGATGTACCAGGGATGTTTTCACCTCCTCTGCTGAGGTCTGAGTGCCCCCACCCAGCACCTGGCCCCTCTCTGCTACCAGAGCTACTGCTCCCAAGGAGGAGGGAGGTCCCTCCCAGGCCGGGCAGGACCTCCAGAACAGGTTTGGCTGCCAGGTCAATCATTGACAGACCTCCCGAAGTGCAAGGAGGTCCCACGGGGAGCAGGAGGTGGGAGCTGTGGCCTGCAGTGAAGGAGGATGGAGCTGCAAGTCTCAGCTGGCAGAGGTATCATTCTGACACAGGGACCGCCCTCTTCTGCACCCAGGTGGAGAGCAACAGGAGGGCTTTGGTCCCCAGGGAACACCCAGGAGATGTTCTGGGGTGAGACTACTCAAATACTGAGTGGCTGTGCCTGGTGGCTGCTCCTAGGGCATGACTTCTCCAGACTCAGGGGTCTCTTCCCTTCTAGTGAGCACAGCTGGAAGAGCAAGACACCAAACTGCTGCCCTTGGGTGTCCACAAATGCACCTTCTACTGTCAACTGGTGGCAGCAGAGAAGATCTCCTCTCAGATTTAGCAGCCAGCTGGCCCAAAGCCGGAGGGCTGTGCCTCAAGGCCATCCCACCAAGGCTGGTCTTCCATGCTGAGTGTGAGGCACGAGGTCACCCAGCAGCTCTCTCCACTTGCCAGGGAGGCGCTGAGGGCAGAAGGGCTGAGGGACACGTGGAGGTGCAAGGGAAGGGAAGGGTCTCCTCACCGAGGGAAGCCAGCATGTCGTGTAGATCCTCCTTGTCAATGAAGCCGTCACGGTTCTGGTCAATCATGTTGAAGGCTTCCTTGAACTCCTGGATCTGTGACTGGTCAAACATGGCGAAGACGTTGGAGGTGGCGCGCTGAGGGCGCTTCTTGGTGGTCTTGGCTTTGGCACGTTTGCTGGACATCTTGGCAGCTGGGGTGGTACCTAGAGACAGGGCAGGGGTGTCAGGAGAGGTGGGACAGGCAGAGCCTGAGGGGCCAGAGCAGAGGACAGGATGCACAACTCCTGGCACCTCCAGGCCCGTGCCTCAGTTTCCCTGGCTGTCACACAGTTTGGCAGCGCTGAGATAAGGAGGTCACAGGGCTGGACATGGGGACAGGCAGCACTCAGGCTCTAAGGAAGCCCCTGGGAAGTCACAAGAACCAGCAGTGCTCACTGGCACTCCTTCCCCAGAGCTCCCTGCCTGCTCCCTCACCCAAAGCCCCCCAGCCCTGCTCTCCACCTGTCCTGGTTACATCCCAGGCACAGGGAGAGATGCCAGCACCCAGCATCCCCTCGCTGCGGGGCCATGGGGACGGTGCCTCAGCATTTGGGGCAGAGCACAGTCATGCTGGTCCCAGGCCTCCCCTCCTCCTGGGGCAGGGCTCTCCCCAGCCCAGCTCCCAGGGCCATGATTCTCCTGGTGATGGTTCTCCTGGCAGTGGCTCTCCCAGCACCCCCTTATCTTTCTGGACTGAAGCAGCCCCGTCCCCAGGGAGGTGGGCTCGCCCAGCACCCAGCACCCAGCAGGAAGGGGTTATCTGCTCCGGGCACATTCCTCACATACCACTGCCTCCCTTCCCCCTCCACTCTGCTCCATCCATCCCTGCTCCATCCATCCCACCTCTTGCCACCACAGGGTCTGGTGGGCCAAAGGCCACTCGCTGCCCCCCTCCCTGGGTGAACCTCACACTCAGCCCACAGGAGAGGCCCCAAGTGGAGGGAACACCAGGCTCATGGATCTCGGGGGGGCTGCAGAGCCCCTACAGGGTTTGGGGAGAGCAGCCAAGCAATGCAGGGACTGCAGGGCACTGAGGACTGGTGCTGTTGTTACAGGTAATGAATGCCAGGAGAAGGGAACAGCCCACAAGGGCAAAGAGGGAGGGCAGCAGCGGGTGGAGAGACCTTTGGGGATACGGTTGGGGCATTGTGTGTCCCATGGGGAAATGGCAAAGGGACCCTGCAGACTCCAAACACCACCTAGGCAGGACCACAGCAGGAAATCCTGGCTTTTCAAAGGGGGTTCCTGTCCCCAGCATGTGCCAGTGAGAAGCTGGCAGAGCCAGGCTGGAGCTGAGAGCCCATCCCCACCCCGAGATGGTGCCCAAGCTCCTTCACAGCCTCTGAACAAGGCTCTGGTGGTCTCCTCCCACACTGCCAGCTGAGGGATGCAGTCAGTATTTAAGACACCCTATGCCATGGGTGCTGGGGACCCATGGGGTATGGGATACAGGGTGCTCAGCACCAACAATCACCGATGTTGCCTGAGAGGAGGCTGCTCACACTTCTCCTGGTCGAGCCCTGCCAAGCATCACTCAGCCAGATGCCAGCAGAGACCAGCCTGGCAGAGGGACGGTGCCACTAACAGCTCCCCACGGCCCTGCAAGGATTTCCAGGGCAAAGTCAGCCCAAGGGAAAGGTGCTGCTCAGAGCCCTCATGTTCCTTCCACAACCATTCCTCCCTCACACGCAGCCCTGTGCCTCAGTTTCCCCATCCGGGTCAGTGTCGCATAGGGAGCAGCTCAAGGGGCAAGGTTAAATTAGATTATAAACGAATTCCATGGGGGAAGAGCACATTATTGCTGCTCTGCTGTGTGCCCGGTGCCACGGGGGCAGCAGGGCCACCTGAGTTCCTCCCAGTTATGGAGCCACATCACATGGACTCACTGAATCGCCTGGTTGGAAAAGACCTTTTTGATCATCCAACCGTTCCTGTCCACTACTGAACCATCCCTGAGCACCTCATCTACTCATCTTTCAAACACCTCCAGGGATGGGGACTCAACCACCTCCCTGGGCAGCTGTTCAAGTGCCTGAGAACTCTTTCAGAGAAGAAATTTTTCCTGATGTCCAATCTAAACCTCCCCTGGCACAACCTGAGGCCATTTCCTCTCATCCCATCCCTTGTTACCTGGGAGAAGAGCCCAGCACCCACCTCACCACAACCTCCTTTCAGAGAGCAGTGAGGTCTCCTCTCAGGCCCCAGGTCCCTCAGCCTCTCCTTGTCAGACTTGTTCTCCAGCCCCTTCCCCAGCTCTGTTCCCCTTCTCTGGACACACTCCAACACCTCAAGGTCCTTCTTGTAGTGAGGGGCCCAGAACTGACCCCAGTACTCGAGGTGCTGTCTCACCAGTGCCCAGTGCAGGGGCACAATCCCTGCCCTGCTCCTGCTGCCCACGCTGTGTCTGACACAGGCCAAGATGCCACTGGCTCTCTTGCCCACCTGGGCCACTGCTGGCTCATGTTCAGCCACTGTCAACCAACACCCCCAGGTCCTTCTCCTCCAGGCAGCTCTCCAGCCACTCTTCCCCAAGCCTGTAACGCTGCAGGGGTTGTTGTGCCCCAAGTTGCAGGACTCGGTCCTTGGTCTTGTTGACCCTCATCCCGTTGGTCTCAGCCCATGGATCCAGCCTGTCCAGAGCCCATCATGTTGCACGAAGCAGCACAAAGCAATATCAGCAGTGAGCTGTGAGCCAGCCAACAGTGCCCGGCTGCTCTGGCCACCACGGCCGTGCTGCTCCAAGATCCTCCTCCCAGCTGGGCCCTTCATGCTGATGCACCTCAAGGGACCACAGGGCCTTGGAGAGCATCTCTTCCACAGGACTCCAGCACTGGCACAGGCTAGGGCAGAGCAAACAAACTTCTCCTACACCTGCACAGCTCCTGCCAGCCCTCCCCAGCCTGTCCCTACTTTCCAGCTCTTGACCTCCCCTCCTCTTTCACGGGGTTGCAGAGCTGGGGGTAGGAGGGCCACCAGCCTGGTTCCCACCCTGGCCTGGCTCCCCCACCTGGCTCCCCAGGCTCCCCTACCTGAGCTGTGCTGGAAAGACCTCCCGGGGGCTGTGGAAAGGGCCAAATCCCAGCTACGGTGTCAGTGCCAGCAGAGCTGCCCAGCACCAAGCTCAGCAGGTGCTGAGGACTCTCCCCCCATCCCGACACCAGCTTCCATCCCACTGCAGGAGCAGCACACCATGCCAGAGAGCCTGTCAGCACCCAACAAGCCCTAGGTGAGCCCTTCATCTGCAGGAACATGCTTGACGGCCCCCAGGAGACAACCCGCCCCCCCAGGAGACAACCCCGTGAGCCCCAGTGACTGCAGGCATTGATATGGGAACAACACTACCCACAGCCCCCTCCTTTGTGCTGCCCCATCTGGCACCCAGCACCTCATCACAGAATCCTACAATGGTTTGGGTTGGAAGGGACCTCAAAGCCCATCCAGTTCCACCCCCTGCCATGGGCAGGGACACCTCTCACTGGATCAGGGGGCTCAAAGCCCCATCCAGCCTGGCCTGGAACACCTCCAGGGATGGGGCAGCCACCACTGCTCTGGGCAACCTGGACCAGGGCCTCACCACCCTCATCATGAAGAATTTCTTCCTAATGTCTAACCTAAATCTTCCCTCTTCCAATTTAAATCCATTCCCCCTCATCACTCCATGCCCTTGGAAAAAGCCCCTCCCCAGCTTTTCTGGAGCCCTTTTCAGTACCTGTAGGCTGCTATGAGGTCTCCCCACAGCCTTCTCTTTTCCAGGCTGAACAACCCCAACTCTCTCAGCCTGTCCTCATAGCAGGATCAACTGTGTAGCCCTCTTCTGAATCCATTCCAACAGTTCCATATCCTTCTTACACTGGGGATTCCAGAAGTGGACACAGGACTCCACGTGGGGTCTCATGAGAGTGGAGTAGAGGAGGAGAACCCTCTCCCTGCTGGCAACACTTCTTTTGCTGCAGCCCAGACACGGGTGGCTGTGAGCACACGTTACCAGCTCATGTTGAGCTATTCATCCACCAGCACTAAAATGAGCCAGCAGTGGCCCAGGTGGCCAAGAGGGCCAGTGGCACCTTGGCCTGTGTCAGACACAGTGTGGGCAGCAGGAGCAGGGCAGGGATTGTGCCCCTGCACTGGGCACTGGTGAGACAGCACCTCGAGTACTGGGGTCAGTTCTGGGCCCCTCAGTACAAGAAGGGCATTGTGGGGCTGGAGAGCGTCCAGAGAAGGGAACAGAGCTGGGGAAGGTTCTGGAGAACAAATCCTACGAGGAGAGGCTGAGGGACCTGGGGTTGCTTAGCATGGAGAAGAGGAAACTGAGGGGAGACCTCATCACTGTCTGCAACTCATGTAAAGGAGATTGTAGTGAGGTGGGTGCTGGGCTCTTCTCCCAAGTGACAGGTGATATGACGAGAGAAAATGGCCTCAGGTTGTGCCAGAGTGGTTCAGACTCGATATCAGGAAAAACTTCTTCCGCAAAAGCGTTCTCAGGCTGGAACAGCTGCCCTGGGAGGTGGTGGAGTCCCAATTTTGGAGGTGTTTAAAAGATGGGTAGATTAAAGGCTTAGGGACATGATTTATAAGTGGACAGGTATGGTTTGACTCGATGAGCTCAAACATCTTTTTCAGCGGAGCAATTCTATGATTCTAACAGCAGTCATCAAATCACCCCAAACGCTGTCCTGCCCCAGCGCTCACCAGCAATGAGACACTTGCCTCCAGCCAGCTGAGGAGAGCAGCAGGACTGGAGACTCCAGCCATGCCTGGGCAGGACATCTCACCCCTTGCAGCCCACCTCTTGTCTGCAGTGTCCTCCAGAACTGCTCTTTGCGATGGGACAGCCTCTTCCTTTGTGCCCTGCCACACCCCAGTGCCCATAACACCCCCGGGCAGTGACACAGGGAGGTTCTGCTTGGCCATGCCAGGCCAGAGCCAGCAAGAAAAGCTCCCCCACTGGCCCATGGCGCTGGGCTCAGCTTTCCAAACACGCCAAATGATTACCGGAATGATTAGTAGAAGACCTGAGAAATTAGCAGGAGGTTGGCTCTCACCCGTGAATTAATATCATCCAGATACGTGCCCTGTCCTGGCTGTGACAGCTGCAGGGCACGGCGTGGCTCCCTCTCCAGAGGGATGGTTCTCCTTAGGGGGATTAAGTGTGATTCTAAGAGCACATGGGTTTGCTGTTTCCAAAATATGTCCCAGAAAGATGGCTGGTCCCAAGGTTCAGCTCGGCCTGGTCATCTCCTCATCCTCTAGTTCTGCTCTCAGACGACCTTGGGCAGGCAGGGACTTGGGAAGAGACTTTTTGGGAAAGGTGCCTCCTGCATGAGACAAGGGATTTGCAGCAATTTGGCAGGGGCAATCCATGCTCTCCTGGTCCTCAAGCCCATGCCTTTCCATGACTCCCAAAAAACCCAATGCCCAGACAGTTTCAGGTGATGCCCGGCCATGATGCCCTGCCCAAGGTGGACTTGGCTGAGCTCGTTAGTGCAGGCATCAGACCTCTGGCTTTGAAGGAAACCCATGGAGACTGGCTCTGCTCCTGCCTCCACCACTGAAAGCCCCATCCCAGCATGGATCCAGCCCAGGAGCTGCTGATCACAGGCAGTGGAGCCAAGGAGGCTGGTGCTGGAGTGAGACTCCAGCTAGTCTGGCACGAACAGCACGCCATGATCTGATCACCACACTCACCCCATCACCACTGCCCTTATTCCCTTGTCCCTCTGCCACTGCTCCTGGAGAGATGATCTCCCTGCCTCATGCACCACCCAGCTTGCACCTTGCCCACCTGAGAGTCAGACCCAAGGGGCCACCAGGCTGGCTTCAATAGTTCGTAAGTTGGTAAAGAAAGGAGTTTTGTTTCAAAGAGAAAGAGCAAAGACCCACAGTTATCAGAAAAATAAACCACCATCTGTTTCCTCCTTGGTAAAAACCAAACAAGCAACTCCATCCTGGTGCTGTTTCCCGACCGTGCTGGGGGAGGGTGGAATAAGGCAAAGGACATCGCAGTGGTGTTGGGGCAGGTGGGCCACATCCTGTCATAGAATCATGGAACGGTTTGGGTTGGAAGGGACCTCAAAGCCCAACCAGTTCCACCCCCCTGCCATGGGCAGGAACACCTCCCACTGGATCAGGGGGCTCAAAGCCCCATCCAACCTGGCCTGGAACACCTCCAGGAATGGGGCAGCCACAGCTTCTCTGGGCAACCTGGGCCAGGGCCTCCCCACCCTCATCGTGAAGAATTTCTTCCTAATGTCTCACCTAAATCCATCCCTGTTCCCTGCCTTCACACCCACTTCACGGGGAGCAAGGCACCCACAACTTCCCTGGGCAACCTATGCCAGGGCTTCACCACCCTCACAGGAAAACTTTCCTTCGTAAGATCTCATTTCAGTCTCCCCTCTTTGGGCTTAAAGTCAGGCAACAAGAAGGAGCCAGAGCCAAGTGTGTAGCAGCTCCTAGGAGGGAGAGGTCATCCCAGCCCCACGCACAGCTGTGGGGCTCAGCTGCAAGTTCACCAGATGATTTCTAGACTACATCTTTCCCACCAAATTTAGGGGACAAGGACCTCACCATGCCCATGTTGTACACAAAATCACTTCCACAAAGCACAACTGCTGGGGCCACCAGGAGAAGACCAGGCCTGACACTATTGCCACACAAAAGACCCAGCCCAGGGAGGCTGAGAAACAAGACAATGGGGCAGAAGGTCATGGTTTGCTATGTTCTCAGGAGAATTAAGGGGCTCACCTCGGCGGGGGAATCTGACTGCAGATCCTCAGAGGGGGAGGTGACCGCAGACTCCTCCTACAGCTGCTCAGAGCCTGCCAGCAGAGAGGAAAAAAATTCCAGTGACTGAAGAAACCCAACCATCTTTGGTCAGCAGTGGTGGTTGTTGACACTTGGGGATGTTCCGCTCCAAAGAATGCGGCTTTGGCCGCCGCCTTCTCCTACACATCCATGTTTTAGAGCCTCCCTGGCTTTTATTACAGTCGTAACATTTTGTACCAAAAGGGCACGCAGGGAGGGAAGCCAAGAGGACCTCAAGTTTTCACGGGCAAGGCTAAACAAATCACTGTGTTCTTCTGTGTTTAAGACTGAGGGAAAGAAGCTAAAGAAAGCTTCTCTGCCTTGCAGCAGTTCACTGCCCAAAGTTGCTCACGGGTCACTGGGGAGAGCTCTGGAGCATCACGTGTGCATCTGGGTCTTGGTTCTGGGTTTCTGGCCAGCAGCAAAGAGACTTTGGGGAAAAGCAGATGTTCCAGGCAGGAACAGCTCTCACAAACTAAGAGGTGGGTGAAGCCACGGGTGGCAGGGTCAGCTCTTGCAGCACTGCCATCCCAGAGAAGCTGCGCTATCCCAGCTCCAAGTTATGGAAGCAGTTATGGAAAGCTCTGCTCAACACCAGTCCTTGCCTCTTCTTACTCAGACGTCCCTGCTGGGCCCCAGAGGAGGATGTCCCCACCTGCCCGGACAGAGGGGTGCCCAGCAGGGATGCCCCAGGCCTCTCCTACCACTCTGTCACCCCTTCCCAAGGCTGAGCCTGAACACCAGCTCGGGCATTGCAGCATCAGGGGGTGGCAGGGGGGCTGCTCCACCCTGCTGTCCCCAGGGCAGCCTGTCCTGCCGTTTCCCCTCCAAGCCGTCCCCAGATCCATCCTGCCCCACCAGGGCTACTCTGGCTCCTACATGCCCAGTCCATCAGCGCTGTCCCGGCTCCATCCCACCTCATGGGGTCTACTCTGGCTCCATCCCACCCCATCGGGTCTGCTCGGACTCCATCCCACCTGGTTCCTGTTGCCCCATTGAGGGGCTGCCCCTGCTGCATCGCCCTGGTCCCTCGGGGCTGCCTCTGCTCCATCCATCCCACCCCATCAAATCAGCTCCAGCTTCATCCTGCGCGGTCCTTCCCACCCCGCCGGAGCTCTCCCGGCTCCATCCATCCCACCTCACCCCACTGCAACCACCCCGGCCGCATCCCCCCGGTCCCTCGGGGCTGCCCCTGCTCTATTCCATCCCATCAAATCTGCTCCAGCTCCATCCCCCGGTCCATCCCAATCCACCGCGACTGCCCCAGCTCCACCACCCAGGTCCATCGCACCCCATCGGCGCTGCCCCCGCCCCATCGCCCCCCGGTGCCTGGCGGTGCCGCCTCACCTGCGCGGTGCGCGGGGCCGCTGTGCGGTGCGCTCGCCGTGCGGTGCGGTGGGAGCCGCGGTGCCCCGGGGCGGTGCCGGCGATCCCTCCCGCCCGGCCCGGCCATACAAGGCAGAAGAATGCGGGGGGCCGGGCCGGAGCGCCGGGTCCTGAGAGACGGGGCGGGGGGGCACCGGGGCTCGGACAGCGGGCACCCCCGGGTGACACGGGCAGGGGCTCGCCCGGGCACCCCCGGGTGACACCGGGTAGGGGATCGCCTGGGCACCCCCGGGTGACACCAGGCAGGGGTTCGCCCGGGCACCCCCGGGTGACACCGGGCAGGGGCTCGCCCGGGCACCCCCGGGTGACACCGGGCAGGGGTTCGCCCGGGCACCCCCGGGTGACACCGGGCAGGGGCTCGCCCGGGCACCCACAGGTGACACCGGGCAGGGGCTCGCCCAGGCACCCACAGGTGACACCGGGTAGGGGTTCGCCTGGGCACCCCCGGGTGACACCGGGCAGGGGCTCGCCCGGGCACCCCCGGGTGACACGGGCAGGGGCTCGCCCGGGCACCCACAGGTGACACCGGGCAGGGGCTCGCCCAGGCACCCACAGGTGACACCGGGTAGGGGCTCGCCCGGGCACCCCCGGGTGACACGGGCAGGGGTTCGCCTGGGCACCCACAGGTGACACCGGGCAGGGGCTCGCCCAGGCACCCACAGGTGACACCGGGTAGGGGTTCGCCTGGGCACCCCCGGGTGACACCGGGCAGGGGCTCGCCCGGGCACCCCCGGGTGACACGGGCAGGGGCTCGCCCAGGCACCCACAAGTGACACCGGGCAGGGGCTCGCCCGGGCACCCCCGGGTGACACGGGCAGGGGTTCGCCTGGGCACCCACAGGTGACACCGGGCAGGGGCTCGCCCAGGCACCCACAGGTGACACCGGGTAGGGGTTCGCCTGGGCACCCACAGGTGACACCAGGCAGGGGCTTGCCCGGGCACCCCCGGGTGACACGGGCAGGGGCTCGCCTGGGAGCTCATGAGCGACACCAGGCTGGTGGTTCTTCCAGGCTCCCGAGGCACGGGAAGGCAGTGAGGGCATCCCCAGGCTGCACCAAGGTCAACCAGTTCAGAGGGACCACATTGCAAAGGGAGTGGTGGCCAGAAGGACCAGCGGGTCAGCCCTGAGCCCCCGCCCTGCCCCGGCCTGTGTGCCCCTAGGAGGACCTGGGGAAACAGCCCCTCAAAGGTCCTCCCCTAAGTGGCCTGGGGTGGAGAAGAGGCAGAGACCTGCCCCATTTCCAGTCTGGGGTCTGGAATCTGGAGGCACAGGGATCACAGAATCATTAAGGTTGGAAAAGATTTCTAAGCTCATCCAGTCCTACCATCAGCCCAACCCCACCGTGCCTGCTAAACCATAAGAGTGAGGTGGGTGTTGGTCTCTTTTCCCAAGTGACAAGTGACAGGACGAGAGGAAAAGGCTTCAAGTTGCACCAAGGGAGATTCAGACTGGAAATCAGGAAAAATTTCTTCACAGAAAAGGTTCTCAGGCACTGGAACAGCTGTCCAGGGAGGTGGCTGAGTGCCCATCCCAGGAGGTGTTTAAAAGATGAACAAATGAGTTTCTTAAGGACATGGTTTAGTAAGGGGACAGGTAAAGTTGGACTTGATGATCTCAGAGATCTTTTCCAACCAGATGATTCTATGATTTTGTGTCCCCACAGGTGCCATGGCCACACAGGTTTTGAACCCCTGAAGGGATGGAGACTCCACCACTGCCCTGGGCAGCCTCTGCCAGGGCTTCACCACTCTGTCAGTGAAGAAAGTATCCCAATATCCACTTGAGGCTGTTTCCTCTCATACCATCCCTTGTTACTCAGGAGAAGAGCCCAGCACCTACCTCACCACAACCTCCTCTCAAGGAGCTGCAGAGAGCGATGAGGTCTCCCCTCAGCCTCTTCCAGACTAAACAGCCCCAGGGCCCTCAGTCACTCACAGAACCCCTGTTCTCCAGACCCTTCCCCAGCTCTGTTCCCTTCTCCAGATGCTCTCCAGCCCCTCAAGGTCTTTCTTGGACTGAGGGGTTCAAACCTGAACCCAGGATTGGAGGTGCAGCCTCAGCAGTGCCGAGTGCAGGGGGACGATCCCTTCCCTGCTCCTGCTGCCCACCCCATGCCTGGGCCAAGCCAGGATACTGGTGGCCTTCTTGCCCACCTGGGCCATTGCTGGCTCATGGTCAGCTGCTGTTGACCAGCTCCCCAAGGGCTTTTTCTGATGGGCAGCTCCCACAGAGAGGTGGGAGCTCGAGGATGAGGACCATGGCTTGCTCTCATTTCTGGTCACTTCCCAGAGTGGCAAAGCCATCCTTAGGGGACAGTGTGGAACAAAAAGCAACAGCCATGCCCTCCAGCAGCCTGGCCACGTGCTCCCCAGACACAGATTTTGTTCCCATTGGCTTGGAAAAGCAGTGACTGTTGGACCCACAGCCTGCCAGGCTTGGGGATATACTAACTGTGTCCTCATGCTGCTGCTTGGACGAGATCCGCCAGGGCACTGCATCCTCTGGGAGGTCGTTCAGCCCTCTCTGGAGGCCAGCGTCCTGCCCGCATGCCCTCCCATGGCAGGCTGTGCCGGGCAGGAATCGGAAGCAGAGAAGGGGTTGAAAGCGTCACAGGTGCCAGGGAGAGTGCAGAGCCCTTGCCATGCTCATGGTGGTACCAGGGGGTGCCAAGAACGTTTGCCTTTTTAATAAACGTGGAAGGAAACAGAAGAAAGAAAGACAAAAAGAACAAATCCCTGGAGTCAGAAAGCCCGAGCTGCCACCTCGTGCCTGCTCCCAGGTTTCTCTGTGCCAGGTTTCTCAGCCTCCAGTGTGTCGAGGTTGTCCCCGGGAGCCTGGCAGGACCCCTGCCAGCTCCTCTGAGGTGGCTGTGGTTGCTCTCAGAGTGTCAGTTCCTCACCACTGGGCAGGTGCCCGGCTGGGGTCTCTGGGAAGACCTGACAACGAGGGACATTATGGACATGGCAGCTCCTTGCATGCTTTGCAGCCTCTGAAGCTCTCCCTTGAGCCCCATCCAGCCCTTCCCACCTCCCCCTGCCTGTGCCCAGCATATTTGTAGCCCCATGACATCCTCTGGCACCTCTCCTGCCTCCCGCTCCTTTCAAGACCCACTTCAATCTGTTTTTCTCTCTGAGCAGAGGAGATGAAGTAAAACAAGCCAGGTGGGGTTTTTTTAAGCACAGGAATTTCAGATCAGTTCCCTGGTCCAGGTGTCATCACCATGCAAGCGCTTCCACCCCTGCAAAGTAGCTGGGGGCAGGAGGCTGGGGACAGTGGGAGCCCTCCTATGCCTCGGACACAGCCTTGAGCCCTGGAGTCCCACAGCCTGTCCCAACTCCTGCCAAAGAGACTAGGAGCTCCACAGCACCCACATCCCACACTGCCATCCCTTATCGTCACAAACCCTCGCCCATCTCTGCCCACCCTGGAGGGCTTCAGAGTGACTCAGGCCCAGCCAGACCTCCTGCCCACCCTGGCTGGAGAAGTAAATCCTAATGTGCTTTTGCATGAAGAATGCAACTGGTTTAAGCTGAACACCACTGCTCTTGTAAAGCAAGGATATAAAATATAGTACTTGACTTTAGGAATCCACAAGTGTGGAAGGCAGTGATTGTGCCCCTGCACTCAGCATTGGTGAGGCTGCACCTCAAGTACTGGCTTCAGTTTGGGGACCCTCACTCTTGGAAAGCCCTTGAGGGGCTGGAGTGCATCCAGAGATGGGAACTGGGGAAGGGGCTGGAGATCAAGTGCTATGAGGAACAGCTGAGGGAACTGGGGTTGTTCAGCCTGGAGAAGAGGAGGCTGAGGAGAGATCTCATCACTGTCTACAACTGCCTGAGAGGAGGCTGTGGTGAGGGGGGTGCTGGGCTCTTCTCCCAAGTGACAGGTGATGGGACAGAGGAAATGGCCTCAAGTTGTGCTGGGGAGGTTCACTGAAAGTGTTCTCAGGCACAGGTAGAGGTTCCCAGGGAGGCAGTTGAGTCCCCATTCCGGGAGGTGTTTAAAAGACGGGTAGAGTTTCTCAGGGATCTGGTTCAGTAGTGGACAGGTACGGTTGGACTCGGTGATCTCAAAGGTCTTTTCCAACCAGGCAATTCTATGATTATTACATTTGTCTACACGTCTGAGAGAGTAATTCCTGTTCAGCTGCTGTCACCTCTGCTCAGATAAACATGGAAAATGTGCTGTGGGCCCTGCACAGTTTTATTGCAAGGCTGTTCTGAATCACAGAATGTCCTGAGTTGGAAGGGACCCTCAAGGATCATCAAGTCCAACTGCTGTCCCTGCACAGCACAACCCCAACACTCACACCGTGGGCTGAGGGCCTTGGCCAGATGCTTCTGGAATATTGTCAACCTGTGACTGCTTCCCTGGGAGCTGTTCCAGTGCTCCACCACCCTATGGGGGAAGAACCTCTTCCTAGTATCTGACCTAAGCCCCTCCAACATCTTCCTGCCATTCCCTCGGTCCTGCCATTGGTCTGGGAGAGAAGAACTCAGCGCCTGCTCCTCCTCCCCGTGCGCAGTAAATGGCTGTGAGGTCCCTCCTCAGTCTCCTCTTCTCAAGACTGAACCAAGTGACTTCAGTTGCTCCTCATACAATTTCTCCTCTAAACACTTTGCCAGCTTTGTGGCCTCCTCTGGACATTCTCAAGTGGCTTTAGAATTTTTTTATCCTGTGGTGCCCCAAAACTGCCCCAGTGCTCGAGGTGGGGCTGTCCCAACACAGAGCAGAGCAGGACAATCCCCTCCCTGTCCCAGCTGGTGATGCTGTGCTGGATGCACCCCAGGACACAGTTGCCCTCTTGGCTGCCAGGGCACTGTTCATGTTCCACTTGCTGTTGACCAGAATCCCCAGGTTCCTTTCAGCAGGGCTGCTCTCCAGCCTCCCACTTCCCAGGCTGTCTGTCTGTCCATCCAGGGCTGCTGTGCCCCAGGTGCAAACCCCATCCCTTGCTCTTGTTAATCTTCGTCTGGTTGGTGATTGCCCAGCTCTCCAATCTGTCCAGATCCTTCTGCAGGGCCTCTCTGCCCCCAAGTGTCAACAGCTCCCCCCAGTTTTGCGTCATCATCAGTCTTGGTCAGTAAACCCTCGGACCCTACACCCAGGTCATTTATGAAGATATTAAAGGTGCGGAGCCCCGCTGGGGACTGGGTGCCAGCCTGATGTGACCCTTCACTGTCACCCTTGGAGCCCCACCCGTCAGTTCTGCTCCGAACGCCTCCAGCTCCACCACCTCCGCGGAGGTGTCGTGGAAACCCGGTGTCCCAGCAACGGATCTGTAGTCCTGGGTCTGGGATGCAGGCAGACAAGGCTCCCAGTGCTCAGGCCCCGCCCACAGCGCACCAGGCCCCGCCCCCTCACCCATTGACCCCGCCCCCGCCCAAACCCCTTCCCCAGTGGCCGAGGCACCGCCCACCGCCCACCAGGCCACGCCCACACACCCCACGCCCCGCCCACACCGCCCCAGGCTCCTCCCCCTCGCTCACTGACCCCGCCCCTGCCGCTCGGACCCGCGCCCACACCGTCCCAGGCTTCGCCCCCAGCCCCAGCGCCCCCAGCCCCCGCCCCCGCCGCCCCGGACACGCCCCCCCACAGGCCCCGCCCCAACCTCACGAGCCCCCAGTCCCAGTGCTCCAGACCCGGCACCACAGGCCCCTCCCACACCCGCCCAGGCCCCCGGCCCAGCGCTCCAGACGCAGCGCGTCAGGCCCCGCCCACATCGCTCCCCGGCCCCGCCCCGCTCTCCCCAGCTCCGCGCTCCCGCCTGACCCTCATTCCCCACCGTAGCAGGGGCGGTGCGCCCCTCAGTCACGTGATCCGTAAGCCGCGTTGTGATTGGCCGGCGGGGGTGGGGGCGGGCGACTCTGCGCGGCGGCGCTTCCGGGCCGGCGGCGAGGCCGGGCCTGGCGGGACGGACGGACGGACGGACGGACGGACGGACGGACGGACGGACGGACGGACGGGCGGGGGGGGCAGACGGACAGATAGAGGATGAGCGGCGCCCGGCGCAGGGAGGAGGCGTCGCACGGGCAGCAGCACGCGGTGGCCAACGGCGGCGCGGCCGGGCGCGGCTCTGTGTGGGGGAAGGCGCTGCGCAGCGATTCCGCCTGGCACGACAAGGTGCGGGAGCGGGGGAGGGGGCTACGGCGCGGCCGGACACCCCGGTACCTACCGGAGCACCGAGTAGTGGTTCCCCCCGCTGCCGGGGTCTTAGCCCTCCACTGTCGGCAGAACCGGTCCCCCGTGGTGCCTCCGGGAGCACTAATCCCCCCCCCTTCCACGGTGCTGGGGGTCACCGACTTCCCCCACACACACACACTCCGCGGTGCCGGGGGTCACCGATCGCCCCCCGGCTGCCCGGAGCATCTATTGCCTCCCAGGTGCCCAGCCGTTGTCACAGCGTGCAGCGAGCCTGGCTGCACACTTGGAGCCAGAGGGAAACGCTTGTTTTGGAGTTAAACTTGTGTCAGAGTAAATAAAGATTTACTTTGTATAGTTAAAAGTAAGCTAGGAATAGAGTCGGTCTCTGGGAAAGGAGGTTGTGGTGAGGTGGGAGCTGGGCTCTTCTCCCAAGTGACAAGCAATAGGATGAGAGGAAACAGCCTCAAGTTGTGCCAAGGGAGGTTCAGATTAGACATCAGGAAAAATTTCTTCCCTGAAAGGGTTCTCAGGCGCTGGAACAGCTGCCCAGGGAGGGGGTTGATTCACCATCCCTGGAGGTGTTTAAAAGGTGGACAGATGAGGTGCTCAGGGATCTGGTTCAGTCGTGGACAGGTACAGTTGGACTTGGTCTCAAAGATCTTTTCCAAGCAGGAGATTCTATGATTGCAGGTCCTGCTGTGTTTTGCTGGCTTTGCCTTTCAGCCCGGTACGGTGTGGGCTCTGCATTGTTTTTCTGTGGGGGACAGACACAAATCTGTGTCGCTTTCTCTTGCTGTCTGGTGGTGCTCATGGAGCTGATGGGGCTCTGGTGTGCTCGACCTCATCCCCCTCTGACAAATAGGGCAGGAATGCCAGAGTTGGCAGGGCAATGGGCTACGCTGAGGTTTGGCTGCAGTAGGATGAGAACTGCAGGATGAACCAGGGAGAGATTTAGTGACTGAGAGAAATGGCCGCATCTGGCCAGAATTCAGGGCTTCCACATGGAGCCACACTGCACGTCCTGCAGTGAAATCATGAAGGCTGTTGGTGTTTGGGGTGTGTGGGGGCAGTCCCATCCGTGGAGAGGCCAGACAGAAGAGGCAAGCACAAGTTGTTATCTAAAGCGTGAGTTGGTTTTGCCCAACTGCAACACATGGAGCTGCATCCTCTGCAGACAAACAGGAATGACCCCTGCTGCCCTGAGGGAACACACAGAGAGCAGCTGCACCAGGCAAAGCAGAAACAGCTCCGGAGACTTTTATCCCAGTGAATTTTTATAGAATTGAACCTTTAGTAATCAGGGGGGTTGGAGACTTGTTCACCTCTGCAGGTAGCCCCTGGGAGGGCAAAGGCCTGTGTTTAACCTGAAGGATGTGAATCTGAAAGGGGCTCCAGGAAAGCTGGGGAGGGGCTCCAGAGTGCAGGGATAGGATGAGAGGAAATGGTTTTCAGCTGAAAGAGGGGAGATTGAGATGAGATCTTAGGAAGAAATGTTTTCTTGTGAGGGTGGGGAGGCTCTGGGCCAGGTTGGATGGGGCTTTGATCACCCTGATCCAGTGGGAGGTGTCCCTGTCCGTGGCAGGGGGGTTGGAGCTGGATGGGCTTTGAGGTCCTTTCCAACCCAAAGCATTCTGTGATGCCATGCAGCTGGTCCCACTGCCACACTCACTTCTCGCTTGAGGTTGATTCTTAATGGACCAACCAGGGGTCCATTTTGGGCCAGGCAGGGAGGTCACTGGAAAAAGGTGTGTTCATAGCCAAGGAGTGAGTTGGTTGGTTGGTCGCCATGGTGAATGTGGATCAACTACAGTTCAATCAGGGGGTTGAGGTCACTTCCAGCCCAAACCATTCTGTGATTTGCTGATAATCTGGAAGTAGAGAAGTCCAGGGTGCACCACGCCCTGAGCTGCGTCCATCTGCTCTCGATGCACCACTGTGAATGGAAACCAAAGCATTCGGTGTGTTAGCTTTAACCTGTTTGTTGTACAGTGCTTAAAATAGGAAGCGTGGGAAATGCTAAAGTCTTTCTTGTGTTTGCTCTCTGCAGGACGAGTTTTTAGATGTGATCTACTGGTTCCGGCAGATCATCGCAGTTATTTTGGGAATCATCTGGGGAGTAGTTCCGCTGAAGGGATTCGTGGGAATAGCAGTGTAAGATTTATTTCCTTTTCTGTCTCTCTTGCTTTCCCACATTGGGGCTTGGCCTGGTGTCTGATTTGAAGCTGAGCTCTGAACCACCAGCCAAAGGCAGACTCCGTGCCATGTGCCGAGCAGCCCCTGCTGCCTTCCAGACTGTTATTTGTCATCATGTTCATACAAACCATAACGTGTGCATCAGCCTCTCTCTCCTCAGCCTGATTAATGCTTTTTTATTTGTTATTTACTTTTCTAAACTCAGTGTTATTAAAGTGTGCAAGGGAAGAGGAAGGGAACGAAGGGTTCAGTTGCTTCCGGAAGGGGTCTGACCCTGCACGTGTGAGCACAGTGCCCAGCACAGCTGCATAAGGAGTCAGACTGGCAGAGGGGAAGGTCTGGTGGTTCTTCCCTGAGCCAGGAGCCCGTCAAGAGGAGATGCTGTTAGCAGACATGAGGGACAGCTTCTCCTTGGAAAGGAAAATGTTTTGTCACTGGCACGGAGAAATCGTGGCTGCCCCATCTCTGGAGATGTTCCAGGCCAGTTTGGGTGGGACTTTGAGCCCTCTGATTCCCTGCCCATAGCAGGGGGGTTGGAACTTGATGAGCTTTGAGATCACTTCCAACCCCAATGGATGTAGGTGAGGAGCAGGCGATGTGGCTTTGCCGGCTGTGCTCCTGCAGCACTCCCAGCTGGCTGAGATTGTTCTTCCAGCCACTGTGGGGGTGACAGCAGTGCCTCCTTCCCCACTGAGACCTGGGATTTCAGTCACTCCCAGCAGGTGTCAGAAGGCTGCAGTGAGCAGTCTGAGATAGAAAGGAAAATCTATTTGGGCCTGGGACTGAAAGCCTTGGAGGGACACGAGATGGGAAGCACAGCCCTGCTCTCTGAACACCTGGTGTGGGTTGATGCTGAGTCTGCTCTGGGAGTCTCTGTTTGTGATGGCATTGCCTCGTCAAGGTCTCCTAGTCAAGCTCACAGCTTTTCTTATGGAAAGCTGACTTCTCATCCTGTCCCACCTCCTGAGTGTCCTGGCTGCGTGAAGACAGTGGAGGGCATAGCAGCGAGGGTCTGCAAGAAAACAACAGTCTGACATTTAGGGAAGAGGGGTTGCAAAGCAGTGACGGGTGTTCCAACAGGAACTCAACAGCTGTGTGCAAACAGTTAAAACTAAAGTGTTCCCAGAAAAGATGTGGAGTACATGAGAAGCCTTGTTCTTACTCAGCCACTCATTAATTCCCAGGGCACCTTTAGGCACCCAGGCCAATTCTTCATAAGAAATGAAAGCGATTTGGTGTAAAGTGGAAGAAACTAAAAGGTGCTGGAACCGTGCAGGTGGCTTCTCTGTGCTTTGCAGCACTCAGCATCTCAAACTGGCTGTTTGTCACTGAACGTGGGTGTCTGCTCATCCTGTCCTTCCTACACAGCCTTGGGTCACAACACCCTATGCAGTGCTCCAGGCTTGGGGAAGAGCAACTGGAAAGCTTCCCAGGGAGAAAAGGCCCTGGGGCTGCTGGTCAACAGCGGCTGAGCATGAGCCAGCAGTGGCCCAGGTGGCCAAGAAGGCCACCAGCATCCTGGCTTGGATGAGCCATGGGATGGGCAGCAGGAGCAGGGAAGGGATTGTTCCCCTGCACTCAGTGCTGCTGAGTAGAAGAGAACACTTGTGGGGTTGTGGATCTCCTGGTGGTTCCATCTTTTGACTGCAGGGCCTCACTGGGGCAGGCGGTGCCCTGTGAGGTGACCTTTGCCCAGACCCAGGGTGCTGTGGCAGGCGGGCGCTCTTTGAAGCAGTGGCAGGGCTGCCTGGGAAGTGCAGCAGGAGCAGCGATCCTCTTTGCTTCCTCTCTCCCCTAGCTGGAAGATGTTTCACTGTGTCGGGCACCCCTGGCACCAGAGTGACCGTTCCTCTTCTCTTCCAGGTTCTGCCTGATCAACGCCGGTGTGCTGTACCTCTACTTCAGCAGCTTCCAGCAGATTGATGAGGAGGAGTACGGTGGGACGTGGGAGCTGACAAAGGAAGGATTCATGACATCTTTTGCACTGTTTCTGGTAATCCTTTTGCTCTCTTTAAGTTGATTTCAGTGACTTCTGTTGGTACACGTGCTGAGGGGAAAGACCTGCAGGACAGGCGAGTGAGCTGATGGAAGAGAGTTGTGATAACATCAACTGATAAGTGGAGTTGATTGGGGATGAATCCCAAAATCTGATGCCACTGGCTATGAAATACAATAGGAATGCCTGGAATTCTGTCTGCAGAGAAGAATGTATGAACAGGCAGCTGTACTTCTGCATCCCAGAAGATCACCCATGTCATGGGCTGCATCAAAAGAAAGCATGGCCAGCAGGGAGGAGGAGGGGATTCTCCCCCTCTACTCTGCTCTTGTGACCTAGAGCCCTTTGTCCACTTCTGGAATCCCCAGCATAAGAAGGATATTGAACTGTTGGAACTGGTCCAGAGGAGGCTACGAAGATGATCTGAGGGCTGGAGCACTTCTGCTATAAGGACAGGCTGAGAGAGTTGGGGTTGTGCAGCCTGGAGAAGAAGGGCTTCGGGGGGACCTCATAGCAGCCTTCTGGTACTGAAAGGGGCTCCAGGAAAGCTGAGGAGGGACTTTTTGCAAGGGCATGGAGTGATAGGATGAACTGGATGGGTTTTATGGTCCCTTCCAACCCAAACCATTCTATGATTAACTTGTGTGTCTTCCCCAGATATCCTGATGGAGTTTCATCCTCAGCCAGTTACACCCAAACAGCTGTTCTGGGTGGCTGTTTGTTCCCTCACTCCCCTCCACAAGTCTCTGAATCTGCTGAGTGCTTGGTTTGGTTCTAAACCACTGGAGAGATGTGGTTGGGCTCTGATGTGGTGGGGCTGTGACAGGGTGACTCCCAAAGGCAGGCAGGGTGAATGCCAGCGCTTGTGGCACGTGGTGATCCCAACATCTCTCCGAGACCCTCTCAAAGCCAGAATTCCATCCCCAGTCCTCTGGGAGCAAGGTGTGAGGCTTCTTATATTGAGTGTGAACCCTCTCCAGAGGCATCAGAATAACCTTCCCTTCCTGTCCTCTCTGCAGGTTGTTTGGATAATCTTCTACACTGCCATCCACTATGATTGATGCAGCCCTGGCCTCTTCAATCAGTCTTCAGTAAATACAGAAGGTTTTAATAAATTGTAGTCTTCAGTGGACTGGTGGGAAGGTGGGGGATGTCAAATCCACTCCCTTCGGTACCAGCGGTCTGATTGGCCTGGAAGAGCCCCACCTCTTCTGCCGGAGAAGTCCGTCTCCTTTTTATATTCCCATTAATTGTTGGAACTATTAAAAAGCCATTGGAATTTTTGGAAGTGGTTCAAGACTGTTCAAATTTGGAGCTTCCTGTGACTCTAGCCAGTAACTCTATCAAACTCCTGTGTGCTGAGGGTCGAGTCTGTTAATTTAATGTCTCTATGCCCTTCTGTTTGAAACCTGTCATTAAACCCTGACTCATCTTCCATTGTTGTCCTTCAGACAAACAGTTTTTAAAAGCAGTGCTAGGGTAGGTGGGAGGCAGGCGCCGCGGCGGGGCTGTCCTTGGCCTGCTCTGTAAGGATTGGATCCGAGTTGATTCAACAGACCGAGTTGTTACCATTTCTAACACTTTTTGTTTTATTTGCAAATTGGTTGGCAGCCAGACTTTTGAAGTGGTCTTTGCTGAAGATGGATTTTTTTAAGCAATTTTGTGAGAAAAGAGTTGGGGTTCATTTGGTCACAAAGGTGCATTTGGGCTGTGCTCTGCTGGCCGGACTGCTGTGTTGCCATCGCATACCTCAGAGCTCAGGGGCCTCAAAGGACTCTGGACATACCCCATTAAGTGTTAAACATTTACATTCTCTTTTTTAAGGTCTTGAATTCAACTGCTCCTTGTTGATAAATGTAGGAGTCTAAGACACAACTGAGGCAGCTATTACCTTACATGCAGAATTAGTAACTTGCAAAGCCTCTGGCTTGTGAGGTGCTGGATCAATTCATAGCTCAGTTCCTCTGCAGCCTTCTTGTGCACTGAGCAGAGTCTCTGCTTTAAGGTATTGAGGATGTATCGTTCAGAAGTAATTATTGGGAAACACGCACAGGCCTTGCTGTTGTCAGAGGACCTTGTAGTCTCGTTGCCATGTGGTCCTTGCTTTTCTAACCCACAGCTCAGGCACCCAGAAGTAGTCCTGACCTAAAGCTGCCTTATAGTGAGGAGTTGGTAGTGTCAGTGCGCTCTTGAAAGCCTGCCTTGCTGCCTTGCTACTGGAATTACATCCAGCAGCCTGGTTCCCTCACGCAAAGCCAGGAATGTGAATCTCCAAGTGCTGAGCTCAGAATTGCCCTCCGATGTGGGCCTCTGTTCTTTCCAGGGACAATGCCGTCTGTTCCTGGTGGAAAAAACACCCCTGGCTATTTTAGGTCCTTGGGATGCCGAGGGAAGAGTGCAATAGCAAACAGGTTTCTGCTACTTGTGAGCTGCCAATTTAAGTAACGGTCTCAAATTAAATCCTATATTTTCTCCTTCCCATCCCCAAACCTCCTCAATCTTTTAGCCTGATACTTCCTTTTCCTCCTCTTTCAGTTGAAAGCATTAATCTCCTGCAAGAATTGCATAGCCTGCTAGTTCTAGGTCGCCCTTTCCTACTGTCATCTGTTCGCATCTTAGCTGCTCACAGCCATCAGGAAAACCATTGTATACTTGAAATGCTCTAATAAATGTTGCCTGGATAATCCACTGCACAGCCTCTGTATTCTCTGGTCTTTGGAGTTTTGTAAAATGGTGGGGGTGTGGGATTCCTTTAGGAGTTTGATTTTTAGCTAAATATCCAAGCCAGCAGCCCATCGGGATTCTCAGGTCTCTTGAGCTGCAGGATCAAGTCCTGCCCTCTTGGAAAGGGCCAGAAGCATTTGTGGTGTAAGCAGTAGCTAATGCTTTAATGAGTGATTAACCAAGTTAAGCTGAGTGTTGCTTTTGTGTAAGCTGTTGTGCTCTGTCAGCAGCTGTCCCTGCCCCGGGACACGCAGTCGCAGCAGAGCTATGGCTGCAGTCCAGGGCAGACCTGTGGAAGGATCATTTCCTGGAGCACAAGTTTTATGAGTGGCTGAGGGCCCTGGGGCTGTTCAGTCCAGAGAAGAGCAGGCTGAGGGGAGACCTCATTGCTTTCTGTAGCTCCTGGAGAGGAGGTTGTGGTGAGGTGGGTGCTGGGCTCTTCTCCCAAGTGACAAGGGATGGGACGAGAGGAAACGGCCTCAAGTTGTGCCAGGGGAGGTTTAGATTGGATTTCAGGAACAATGTCTTTATTGACAGTGGTGAAGCATTGGAACTGGTTGCCCAGGGCAGTTGGTGGAGTCTCCATCCCTGGAGGGGTTCAAAAACCATGTGGCTGTGGCGCTTCAGGTTTACTCAGCACAGTGGTGTAGGACTGGATGATCTTTGAGGCCTTTTCCAACCTTAATGACTCCATGGCTTCCAGCACTGCCGTACGATGTGTGGAGTGAGAGTGCAGAGCTGGAGAGCTGCTGACCTGCCCCTTTGCTTCATTCCTTGCCTACCTGCAGTCCCACAAGCTGAGTTCCTTGGTGTTTACAGTTCTCAACAGTTCCAGTGGCTGCAGCCTGAGGCAGGGCCTGAGTTGAGGAGGATCATGACCATGTGGAAGAGACATTGGTCTCTGGGGTTCCTGGTGAATCAGTGATTGCAGTTGCTCAGCTGTAACTTTTTAATCTCTCAAAGTTTCTATTTTAAGGGGCTCAAAGTTGATCATCAGGAAGAACTTCAAGGCCAGGCTGGATGGGGCCTTGAGCAGCCTGGTTTAGAGGAAGGTTGTAACTGGCTGATATTTAAGGTCCCTTCAAACGCAAACCTTCTTTGTTTCTATGAACTGAAGCTGTGGCATCTGCCCCCAAAGAAATGATGTTTATTTTGAGAAGCCCAGGGAGATGTGGCTGCCTGTAGAACAGAGCTGAGCATCTCACAGTGATGAGCACTATGAAAGCCAGGAGGGGCTGCAGACCTGAGAGGCTGGCACAGGGATGGGCTAGCAGAAAGCATGGAGTTGAGTGCTGGGAGGAGAGATGAGCAAGGGCTGCAGAGAGGGACAGGGGCTTGAGCATCACATCTGTCCTCAGTGGGTTTGGTCCTGGCACAACAAGCCTACATGGTCTGCGCTCTCCTCTCCTTGGAGTGCAGGGGCTGAACAGTGGCCAGTGGGGAGTGGCGATATTCGGGGACAAAAAAATGCCTTTCCTGTGCTGAAGAACTGAGTGGTGGAAGCCACAGCTGCTCGAATCTGATTCCTCCAGGAGGCTGCAACCTGGCGGGGTGTGCAGGGAAGCTGCATTCCTGCAGGCACTGCAAGCTGGAGAAACAGCACCGTGTCTTTGGGCAGAACGAAGCCAGTCCTGGCAGGGCAGAGAGGGAGCTGTGCCCTGGGCTGACCTCGCTGTGAGGAGAGGAGCAAGTGTGTTCTGGGGTGCAATGGGCAGAGACGTTTCTTGGGGTCTCCAAGCAGAATCATGGAACCACAGAATGGTTTGGGTTGGAAGGGACCTCAAAGCTACCTCCCCTAGTTCTATCCCTGTGCCACGGGCAGGGACACCTCCCACTGGATCAGGGGGATCAAAGCCCCATCCAACCTGGCCTGGAACACCTCCAGGGATGGGGCAGCCACCACTGCTCTGGGCAGCCTGGGACAGGGCCTCCCCACCCTCACAGCCTCTCAACCCACAGCTCTGCTCGGCCCCGCTCGGCAGTTTCCGGCCCCGCTCGGCAGTTTCCGGCCCCGCTCGGCAGTTTCCGGCCCCGCTCGGCAGTTTCCGGCCCCGCTCGGCCATTTCCGGTCCCGCTCGGCCATTTCCGGCCCCGCTCGGCAGTTCCCGGCCCCGCTCGGCCCTTTCCGGCCCCGCTCGGCAGTTCCCGGCCCCGCTCGGCCCTTTCCGGCCCCGCTCGGCCCTTTCCGGCCCCGCTCGGCCATTTCCGGCCCCGCTCGGCAGTTTCCGGCCCCGCTCGGCCATTTCCGGCCCCGCTCGGCAGTTTCCGGCCCCGCTCGGCCATTTCCGGCCCCGCTCGGCAGTTTCCGGCCCCGCTCGGCCATTTCCGGCCCCGCTCGGCAGTTCCCGGCCCCGCTCGGCCCTTTCCGGCCCCGCTCGGCAGTTCCCGGCCCCGCTCGGCCCTTTCCGGCCCCGCTCGGCAGTTCCCGGCCCCGCTCGGCCCTTTCCGGCCCCGCTCGGCAGTTTCCGGCCCCGCTCGGCCATTTCCGGCCCCGCTCGGCAGTTCCCGGCCCCGCTCGGCCCTTTCCGGCCCCGCTCGGCAGTTTCCGGTCCCGCTCGGCCATTTCCGGTCCCGCTCGGCCCTTTCCGGCCCCGCTCGGCAGTTCCCGGCCCCGCTCGGCCATTTCCGGTCCCGCTCGGCTATTTCCGGCCCCGCTCGGCTATTTCCGGCCCCGCTCGGCCCTTTCCGGCCCCGCTCGGCAGTTTCCGGCCCCGCTCGGCCATTTCCGGCCCCGCTCGGCCATTTCCGGTCCCGCTCGGCCATTTCCGGTCCCGCTCGGCTATTTCCGGCCCCGCTCGGCCATTTCCGGTCCCGCTCGGCCATTTCCGGTCCCGCTCGGCCATTTCCGGCCCCGCTCGGCCATTTCCGGTCCCGCTCGGCCATTTCCGGTCCCGCTCGGCTATTTCCGGCCCCGCTCGGCTATTTCCGGCCCCGCTCGGCAGTTTCCGGTCCCGCTCGGCAGTTCCCGGCCCCGCTCGGCCATTTCCCGCGCCGCTCGGCCATTTCCGGCCCCGCTCGGCATTTTCCGGTCCCGCTCGGCCATTTCCGGCCCCGCTCGGCCATTTCCGGCCCCGCTCGGCTATTTCCGGTCCCGCTCGGCCATTTCCGGTCCCGCTCGGCCATTTCCGGTCCCGCTCGGCTATTTCCGGCCCCGCTCGGCTATTTCCGGCCCCGCTCGGCCATTTCCGGTCCCGCTCGGCCATTTCCGGTCCCGCTCGGCCATTTCCGGCCCCGCTCGGCCATTTCCGGTCCCGCTCGGCCATTTCCGGCCCCGCTCGGCCATTTCCGGTCCCGCTCGGCTATTTCCGGCCCCGCTCGGCTATTTCCGGCCCCGCTCGGCAGTTTCCGGTCCCGCTCGGCAGTTCCCGGTCCCGCTCGGCCATTTCCGGCCCCGCTCGGTCCTTTCCGGCCCCGCTCGGCAGTTTCCGGTCCCGCTCGGCAGTTTCCGGTCCCGCTCGGCCATTTCCGGTCCCGCTCGGCAGTTCCCGGCGCCGCTCGGCCGTTTCCGGCCCCGCTCGGCCGTTCCCGGCCCCGCTCGGCCGTTCCCGGCGCCGCTCGGCCGTTCCCGGCGGCTCCCGGCGATGGCGGTGCCGGTGTCGGCGGAGGCGGGCGCGGGCGCGGGTGCGGGCCGGCAGCGGGCCCTGGCCGCGGGCTCGCCCGTGGACTACATGAGCATCACGAGCTTCCCGCGGCTGCCCGAGGAGGAGGCGGGCGGCGCGGCCGAGGGCGGGCTCCGCGCGCGGAAGGAGGAGGACGCGTTCCTGGGCGAGCAGGACACGGGTGAGGGGCGGCGGCCGGGACCCCGCGGCCCCGCACGGCCCCGCCCACCGGCCCCGGCCCCGCACGGCCCTCCCCCCCGCTCCGTCCGCCGCGGCCGGGCCCGAGGCTCGGAGCCGGGCCCCCCGGGGCTCCTCACGCCGCGAGCACCCCTGGTGCTGCCCAGCTGGACCTGGGGCTCCCCCCGTTGCCTCCCCCGGGGTTCCCCCCCCCCCCCGGCTGCTCCCCCTGGGGCTCCTAACACAGCCCCCCGCCGGGGAGCGCCCCTTCTGCCCCCCGGGTTTCCCCCCACAACCCTCCCCGGTGCTCCCCCCACCGCCCCCCCGGGGCTACACACACACACCGGGGCTCCCTATGCCGTCCCCACCTCCCCTCGGGGCTCCCGACACTGCACCCACCCTCCCTTCGGAGCCCCTCACACTGCACAGCCGCCCCCCGCCCTCCCAGTGCCACACACACACACACACAAGGGCTCCCCACACTGCACCCACCCCCCCCGGGGCTCCCCAGACCGCACCCCTCGTGCTGCCCAGCGGGACCTGAGGATCTCCCCCCGCGAGGCTCCCCCCACCACGACCCCTCTGCTCCCCCCGATGCTCTCCCCAGGGCTCCGCACACTGTGCTCCACCCCCGGGGCTCCCTCTCCCGGCCCTGCACAGGCAGCAGGGGCTCCCCTGCTCCCGTGTACCCTGCGGCTTCCCGGGTGCGCGGCTGTAATAAAGCCAGGTGCTGCTTTGGTCCAGGAGAAATCCCTTTGCCTGTTTTTGATGGATTGCATACCTGCTCAGTAGCTCGGAGAGCCATGTGTTCTCCCACAGATTTCACCAAGCAACCTTGGAGAATCACCCCAGGGCTGTTCCACCACCCACAGGCTGGGCTCTGCCCATGGACCCCAAAACATCAACATGCATGGTTGACCTGAGCCCACGTTCATCCTTCTGCGCTGACTGCCAGATGACGTTCCCAACTCCTTTTCTCATGCAATGGTCTGGGTTGGAAGGGACCTCAAAGCCCATCCAGGTCCAGCCCTCACTGGATCAGGGTGCTCAGAGCTTCTTGTCCTGTGCTGTCGGAGCAAAGCCAACACAGCTCTTTGGAAAATGCCAGGGCTCTTATCTGGCACATAGAGCACAAGCAGAGCTTGGAGCGGTTTTGGCTGTGCCAGTGCCCTCCCGAGTGTGGGGTCTTGGCCTCCCCAGGTGCCCACGTGTGGGGTGGCTGGAGGAGCTGCTGCTCTCCTGCCCGTGGGAACTCCCTCTCACCTCACACTGCATGCGTGTCACAGGGAGGCAATCCAAGCCTTTGGTTTCCACCACCAGAAGATCTCATTAAGTGGAGGAAGCCCTGTTGTGCTGTCGGTGCTGGGGTCAGACCCCCCAAAGGTCCCACATTGCAGCCCCTGCCAGAGCCTGTGAGCAGCTCTGGTCTCTACTGTCCCCTCTGCAGTGACTCCAGAGCTGAGGTGGCCCAGATACCCCAAAGAACTGGTTCCCCTGTGAAGCCATGTCTCCTTCGCGGCCACCAAGGAGCCCAAGTAGGGTTTGGTGACTCCTCTTCCAGGTGTGGACATTGGTGGTGGGACAGGCAGGCTTGCAGGCTGCTGTTTGCTGTCTGTGCTCCCAACTGACCCCTTCCAGCCACTCCTGTCCCCAGAGCATGGCCCTGCTGACCCTGTGCAGCACTGGTGGTCACAGAGACTGAGTGACTTGCCCAGGGCTGTGATGGAGAAGGAAGAGACTTGTGTGCGGGTGGAGAAGCCAGGACCTGTCCCCTCCCACGGCTGCTCCCTGGATGTCCATGTGCCCTGGTGCTGGGCCTGTCACCAGACAGAGCAGAGGGACAGCATCCTGGAGGGCCAGGGCAGAGGTGCCCCATGGCTGTACGTGACATCCCTCCCACTGGCATCCACTTCTAAACCAGTCCCATGGAGCCTGCTGTCCCCAGCCAGACCTCCCACAGGCCCAGCATGCGCAGACCAAATGCACTTCTGAGGGGCTCTGCGTGTGCTCAGGGGCACAGGCTGGGAAGGATGAGCCTTTCTGAGTCTTATTCCTAAATCTCACAGCAGGAATGAGATTAACTTCACTCTGAGGGGGTTCTCTGGCTGCAGGGGCGGTACTCCTGGTTGCAGCAGCACTGAAGTTAGAACTCCCTCGCTGTCTGGCTGGTACCAGAAACAGCGTGGCCAGCAGGGCCAGAGAGGTGATTGTGCCCCTGCCCTCGGTTCTGCTGAGGCTGCACCTCCAATCCTGGGTTCAGGTTTGGGCCCCTCAGTCCAGGAGAGACCTCGAGGGGCTGGAGAGTGTCTGGAGAAGGGAACAGAGCTGGGGAAGGGTCTGGAGAACAGGGGTTGTGGGCGAGGCTGAGAGCCCTGGGGCTGTTTAGTCTGGAGGAGGCTGAGGGGAGACCTCATCGTTCTCTGCAGCTCCTGGAGAGGAGGTTGTGGTGAGGTGGGTGCTGGGCTCTTCTCCCAAGTTGTTACTTGCTAGGGATGGGATGAGAGGAAATGGCTTCAAGTTGCACCAGGAGAGGTTCAGATCACATATTAGGAAAAATTTCTTTACTGACAGAGTGGCAAAGCACTGGAACATCTGTCCAGAGCAGTGGTTGATTCTCCATCCCTAGAGGAGTTCAAAACTCTGTGGCTGTGGCACTTTCTTCACTGGAAGGGGTTCTCAGGCACTGGAACAGCTGCCTAGGGAGGGGTTTGAGCCGCCATCCCTGGAGGTGTTTAGAAGACGGGCAGATGAGGTGCTCGGTGATGGTTTAGCAGGGGACGGGTACGGTTGGACTTGATCTCAAAGCTCTTTTCCAACCTGATGATTCTATGATTTTATGATTGTGTGATGTTGTCTTATCTCTTGGTGCTCCTCTTTTTCCCACCATGGATGTGCGGGGCACTGCAGCCCCCTAAAATTTCATCCAGGTACCCTAGATGATGCCCTGGGGCACTCGGTCCTGTTCAGTGCCCAGCAGACACGGGCACATCCCCAGCAGCTCCCTGTGCCCAGCAGCACCCGCACACAGGCAGGACACGCTCTGCTGGCATCCTGCTCACAGCAAAGACTGGTGCCAACAGAGATTCCAGGGATCTTCCAGAGCAAAAGGGAGATTTTTTTCATCCTGCTGAGCACCATTTGCCATGGGATGGATGCCCAGCAAAACCCTGCCCCATTGCATTTGCCATCTGGGAGCCGGGCGTTCGTCGAGCGGCTTCATTTCCCGCTGGGCTTCATCAGCCAGAGGAAGGAAGAAATTAAAGCAGAGCCTTTCCTGCCGTTGGAGCGGGAGGACACCCCGAGGTCTGCAGGTTTGCCCTCACTTTGTAACAAAATTATCAGCAAGGTTTGTGGCTTACACACTAGGTTTGCTTTAATTATACAACTCGGTGTTGGGCTGCCACCAGTGGATGGCAACGAAAGTTGCAGGCTGGTTATCCCAATTATGTAAGGCACAAAGCCTTTCAGATTTTCCATGGGGTCTTCATGTTCTCAGAATATCATCTCTTAAGTCCTCTCAACTCTTCTTTCTCAATAAACTTCTTCTTGTTCCACTTCAGTCTGTCTCACTTTGCTTCCAACTAATTCTATTCTAAGAAAGCCCTACTCTGTTAATTACTATTCTATTAATTCTATTCTATTAATTACTGAAGCCCAGTTCTTAGAAGACCACACCTGCTTAAATTAATTGTACATTAATTGTTGATGAACAATTAATTGTTCATCCCCACATTCAGGGGTTTTTACTCCTCAGTCTCCAGGGAAGTCACTTTGGAATAACTAGAGCTAAAGGAAGGGATCAGTAAAGTGACTCTAAAGCAGCACCTGAGCCAGGAAGTCTCTCAAGAGCTGGGATCAATAGGGAAGGTAATAGCCTTGCTGGAAGGTAAACACAGCAACAAGAGCCCTGCGTTGCTCAATAACTTAACAATTGTTTTCTCCCTGCTGCCCACAAAGATCCAGATTCCTTCCTGAAGTCTGCGCGTCTCCAGCGCCTGCCCTCGTCCTCATCAGAGATGGGAAGCCAGGATGTGACCCCTCTCCGGGAGACCAGCAAGGACCCCTTTTCTGGAGACTGCAGCTGCCGGCAGGATGGGCTGACCGTCATCATCACCGCCTGCCTCACCTTCGCCACGGGCGTCACGGTGGCCCTGATCATGCAGATCTACTTTGGGGACCCTCAGGTAAGATGAAACAGTGGGTTTGAATTGGGAATTCTCCAAAAACAGAAGAAGCTCCCCAGATTTCCTCCTTGGCAGCAGGTTAGCGAGACAAGTGCTCTTGAGCCCTGTCCAGTGTCAGTGCAAGCCTGGGTGCTGAGGCTCACTCTGTGGTTCTTCTACCCCAAATTGTCTCAAAAGCTTTGTCCTGCCCCTGAGGGTTGTGCTCGGAGAGGTGAGCTGGGCTCCTGGCACCTGCCCTGTGGCTAGGGGGTGGGTTTTGGGCAGGTTTGGGGGTGCTGCCAGGGGGGAAACAACCAGTGCCACTGCTGTGTCTCTGGCTGTGGTTGCAGCCAGATGCGAATGCTTTCAGAAAGCAATCCATAGTTAAGCCGTAGGTGTCTTTTGTACATCTGCCCTTGGAGAGAGTTCTGTGGATCTGTATGCCCAGGCTCACCCCTGGAAGGACCCATCCAGGACCAAGCAGGGGAACAGCTGAAAACAGGGCTGAGCCTCCTTCTAATCTGTCCCTCTAAGCAGTGCTAAATTGCTAAAAGGCACTGTGACTGTGGGGTCGTTCGTTCCTGCAGACTATAGAATCATGGAATCATTAAGGTTTGAAAAGACCTCTCAGCTCATCCAGTCCAACCATCAGCCCAACCCACGGTGCCTGCTGAACCCTGTCCCCAAGTGCTATGGCCACATGGTTTTTGAACCCCTCCAGGGATGGAGACTCCACCACTGTCCTGGGCAGCTTCTGCCAGGGCTTCACCACTCTGTCAGTGAAGACACTTTTCCCTGCTATCCAAACTAAACCTCCCATGGCACAACCTGAGGCCATTTCCTCTTGTCCTGTCTCTTGTTACTCAGGAGAAGAGCCCAGCACCCACCTCAACCTCCCTTCCAGGAGCTGCAGAGAGCGATGAGGTCTCCCCTCAGCCTCCTTCTCCAGACTAAACAGCCCCAGGGCCCTCAGCCATTCCCACAACCCCTGTTCTCCAGACCCTTCCTCAGCTCCATTCCCTTCTCTGGATGCGCTCCAGCCCTTCAAGGTCTTTCCTGGAGTGAGGGGCTCAAACTGAACCCAGCATTCGAGGTGCATCCTCACTGCCAAGCTGCATCTGCCAGACACTGCAGCCTGAGCAGGACCAAGGGGCAGCCTGTAGCCACCATCACCTTCTCCACGTACCGCCCAGCAGGGCAGAGCTGACTGCAAGGCCACCTGAGAGAGACTGGCTCTTTTTCAATGCTTTACTCTCTCCCTGGCATAGACAGCACAGCTGGTGGGAGTGGAGGGGCCTGACCCCATGGCTGGCTGGGATGTAACGCGGCCCTTTCCATGGCACCGCTGGAGGGGCTGGTCCTGCCTGCCAGCCTTCTCTGGCCCTTCCAGCTTCACGCTTCCCAAGGCAAATCTTTCTCATGCTGAGATGCTGCAGTTTGTACTGTAGGGTTAAAATGGACCTTTTAAATCTTCCTGTGATTGCACTAGGGCTGATGCTGGCACCAGGAAAGGATGAGAACATAAGCTGTGATGCCAGGGTGATATATTCCTGTTTCCAGTAACTGCATTGGTGCAGCGCAGTGACAGCACGTGGTCGCCTGTTGGTCAGGAAGTGCAAGGATAGGATGAGGTAGAATGTTTTTAAGCTGGAAGAGGGGAGATTGAGATGAGATCTGAGGAAGAAATGTTTTGCTGTGAGGGTTGGGAGGCCCTGACCCAGGTTGCCCAGAGAAGTGGTGGCTGCCCCATCCCTGGAGGTGTTCCAGGCCAGGCTGGATGGGGCTTTGAGCCCCCTGATCCAGTGGGAGGTGTCCCTGCCCGTGGCAGGGGAGTGGGACTGGGTGGGCTTTGAGGTCCCTTCGAACCCAAACCATTCTGTGATGCTTTGATTAGTCGAGCCCTGCTCAGGGCGAGACATGGGCCATCAGCTTAGCGTGTCTGCAGTTGAAAGCCAGGTGAGCTGATGGCCACGGCTGCGTGCAGGGCACACGAGGACCTGCCAGGGACGTGTTAGTCCCACCGGCCTTTGGAGGCACTTGAAAATGCAGACCAGCCACAGCCTTGGCGCCGGCCTCAGGCTCCAGGTCCCGCAGAGCTGGGCAAACATCTGGGTGACCCCTGTGTCCATCGGAGGCACAAGCGCTCTCCTGTCCGGCAGATCTTCCGGCGCGGCGCTGTGGTGACGGACTGTGCCCGCTGCACGGCGCTGGGCACGGAGGTGCTCCGCAGGCAGGGCTCCTCGGTCGATGCAGCCATCGCCTCCGCCCTCTGCGCGGGAGTCGTCAACCCCCACACGTCGGGCATCGGCGGGTGAGTGTGGATCCCTCGCCCTCGGGCTCTCGCCCGCGCGTTCCCCACCACCTGAGACGTGGCAGCTGCGGTCCCGGCGGGTGCTGCCCGGCCTCTGACGTCACGCGGTGGATGTGTCCGTGTCTGCTCAGGGACAGGGACCCCTCCTGCACAGGATAGAGAGCCCAGGGAGAGAAAAGCTGCCTCTTCCATGGTGGCTGCCAGGAAAGCCCAAGCCTCAGGCTTGAAAGGGTTGAAAAAGTGACCTGTGCAGGTGCACCATGAGCTTGCAACACCCTGGGCTCAGTCTCAGTGCTGTCAGAGACTGAGGGCTTCCCTCCACAAGCTCCGCTCTGGCTAAAGGAGGCTGAGATCAGAGCCTGGCTCCAGGCAGCAGCCAGGGGAGGGATGGTGGCACGGGGGCCTCCTCCCAGCCCTCATCCCCAGGCTGGCATCCACGTGAGCCTCTGCAGGAGGTCTCGGGAGTGTTGCATAAAGCGCTGCCACCTGATAGCTTCTCCAGGCTGTGCCACAGATTGCTGTTGTAAGGAGAAACCCTGCTTTGTTGCAAAATTGCTCAGATTAGAAAGAAAATCCCAAACAGTTCCAGCCTGGCAGTGGAACAGAGCCAGTGGCCCTGTAGTCAAGCTGGCAAGGACTGAGAGTTGGGGTTGTTCAGCCTGGAGAAGAGAAGGCTCCAGGGAGAGGTTAGAGCAGCCTCCCAGTACTGAAAGGGGCTCCAGGAAGGCTGGGGAGGGGCTCTTGGTCAGGGGGTGCAGGGATAGGATGAGGTGGAATGGTTTTGGGCTGAAAGAGGGGAGATTGAGATGAGATCTTAGGGAGAAATGTTTTGCTGTGAGGGTGGGGAAGCCCTGGCCCAGGTTGCCCAGAGAAGTGTTGGCTGCCCCATCCCTGGAGGTGTTCCAGGCTGGATGGGGCTTTGATCCCCCTGATCCAGTGGGAGGTGTCCCTGCCCATGGCAGGGGGTGGATTTGAGGTCCCTTCCAACCTGATTCTGTGACCCAGCCTCGCAGCAGGCTCAGCACAGGGCCTGCCTGTGTCCTGCACCAGCCCCAGCTGGATTATCCTGATCCACTCCCTAGGGAAGGGCAGCAGTGTCCCCTTGCTCTGCTGCCCTGGCCTGGTCACTGCTGAGCCTGCTGCCCGGCTACGATGGCCCCATCACGCCAGGGCTGCCCCAGCCCCAGCGGCTGTTGTAGGGACAGTTGGTGCTGGGCCATCACCCCCGTCTCCCCGCAGGGGAGGGGTGATGCTGGTCCACGACATCCGCAAGAACAAGAGCTGGGTGATTGACTTCCGTGAGGTGACTCCCCTGGGCATCCCCCTGGACTGGGACCTGCAGAAGGACACCAAGGTGAGGACCCCTGTCCCACGCCCAGCCCCTCCAGGGCTGTAGCTGGTGTCTCCAGCTCTCCTCTCCCCACAACCCTCGGGCTGAGGTGGAGGTGCCTGGGGAGGCATTGGCAGGTATCTCCCACCATAAGGAGACCCTGGGCCGTACAGGCACAGCAAATCCAGGGAAAACAGTTCTTTGACAACTCCAAAGTGCCTGGAGCCTGCAGGGCTTGGGGAGTAAAGAGATGTGTTCCTCTGGCAGTGGGGAGCTGAGAGAACAAGAAGCCCAGGAGGGAGCACAATCCCGTGTCATTGTGCTGAGTTATTTTTCCTGACCAAAGTGGGTTGAGACAAGGATTGAATTTGCTTCTTCCCTTCCAAATACCTCTACTCCCTGATTCAGTCTGTGGCTCCAGGCCCCTTCCCCTCTGCTAAAGCCCACACAGGCATTTCCCTTGTGAACATGACTTGCAATTGGGGACTGTGTCCTCATGGGAAGGAGCCTACTCTTCCTATTTCTGCTCCTGTTTTGCAGCCGGGTCTGCTCGTGGGGGTGCCAGGCACGGTACAAGGAATGCACCAGGCACACCAGCTACACGGGAGGTAAGACTGGCTCAGGTGGGCTCTCCTCCTGCTGCAGGGGCTCTGGAGGGGGCAGGGAGCTCCTCGACCACCAGTCAAAACCATCTACTAAGGGCACTTGGAGGCTTATATTGAAAAATATCTTCCTTTGTTAGTACATATTTGACAAAAGAAAGAGTTCAGCTTCATCAGTTTTTTTTGCGAAGCAAAATTTTGGATAATGGGGCAGACAATGGATGTTCTCTTGAAAACAGACACAGAATGCTTTCCTGCATGTCTGTGTAGTGTCATTCTCTCTTTACCAGGGCCCTAAGAAGTATGGCTGGCTGGTGCCCTGGTGGGTCAGGGAGAGAGGGATCTGAATGACTTCACTTTAAGCTGAAAGAGGGGACATTGAGATGAGATCTTAGGAAGAAATTGTTTCCTGTGAGGGTGGGGAGGCCCTGGCCCAGGTTGCCCAGAGAAGTGGTGGCTGCCCCATCCCTGGATGTGTTCCAGGCCAGGTTGGATGGGGCTTTGATCCCCCTGATCCAGTGGGAGGTGTCCCTGCCCATGGCAGGGGGGTGGAACTGGATGGGCTTCAAGGTCCCTTAAACCCAAACCATTCTGTGATTCTGTGACTGCCTCAGGGCCAGGGCCTGGCTTGAGATTTTGCTCCAGAGATGGCCCTCGCCTTGTCCCTGCCCTGACATTCCTCTGGTGAACATCATGGACCACTGAGATGATCCTGCTGAAAAGAGAGAACCAACTGAAAGCTCAGTGCTGTTTTTGGCCAGCAGTGGCCCCAGAGCCCGGTCCTTCAGGATCCTCCTGACCATGGAGCAGAGCCCTGTGCTCCCTCCCCATCACCCTGCTCTGGTGCACCTCTCAAAGTCGTTTCCCCTTGTTCTTCCTCTCTTGGTAGACTCCCATGGTCCCAGCTGCTGGGCCTCGTGGCTGGTGTCGCCCAGGATGGGTTTAACGTCACACATGATTTGGGTGAGTACCCGATGGGGACCCAGGGGTGGCTGCTCAGCACCAGGAGCACACTGGCCACTGCACTTGGGTGTCAGGCAGCTGGGGATGCAGAGGTTATTCATGGGAAATCAACACTCTTTGGACCTGCATGGATGGTTTGGGGAGCTGAGCAAGGTGTGAGCCAGAGAGCATGGTGGCAGGAGAGCTGGAACCCTGGTCAGGGACATGTTGGAGGAGCCTGCGCTGGGCCAGCCATGGAAGGACCCTGGGGTTGCTTTGGGCTTTCTTCCCAGCTCTATTGGATGCCTGATCAGGGCAAGAAAGGCTGTGGCACGACTCCAACATCCCCATCGGGTACACAGTGACCCTGGGTTCCCTGTGCCTTCCTGCACCCTGGCCTTTCAGGGTGGTCTTCTCCTTCTCCAGCTTTAAACTGGAAGGGGAAGGTTTAGATTGGACATTAGGAAGAAATTCTTCACAATGAAGGTGGGGAGGCCCTGTCCCAGGTTGCCCAGAGCAGTGGTGGCTGCCCCATCCCTGGAGGTGTTCCAGGCCAGGCTGGATGGGGCTTTGAGCCCCTGATCCAGTGGGAGGTTCCCCTGCCCATGGCAGGGGGTGGAACTGGATGGGCTTTGGGTCCCATCCTGTTTAATATCTTTATTGATGATCTGGATGAGGGGATTGAGTCCATCATCAGCAAGTTTGCAGATGATACCAAGCTGGGAGGAAGGGTTGATGTGTTAGAGGGTAGGATGGCCCTACAGAGGGACCTGGACAGACTGGAGAGCTGGGCTGATTCCAATGGGATGATGTTTAATAAGTCCAAATGTCGGGTACTTCGTTTTGGACACAACAATCCCATGCAGAGCTACAGACTGGGGACAGAGTGGCTGGAGAGGAGTCAGGCAGAAAGGGACCTGGGAGTGCTGGTGGACAGGAAGCTCAACATGAGCCAGCAGTGTGCCCAGGTGGCCAAGAAGGCCAATGGAATCCTGGCCTGCATCAGGAATAGTGTGGGGAGCAGGACCAGAGGAGTTATCGTCCCCCTGTACTCGGCACTGGTCAGGCCTCACCTTGAATACTGTGTCCAGTTCTGGGCCCCCCAATTTGGGAAGGATGTCAGGATGCTGGAGAGTGTCCAGAGGAGGGCAACGAAGATGGTGAGGGGGCTGGAGCACAAGCCCTATGAGGAGAGACTGAGGGAGTTGGGGCTGTTTAGCCTGGAGAAGAGGAGGCTCAGGGGAGACCTCATTGCTCTCTACAACTCCCTAAAAGCAGGTTGTAGTCGGGCAGGGATTGGTCTCTTCTCTCAGGTGACCAGGGACAGAACCAGAGGGCATGGACTCAAGCTTGGTCAGGGAAAGTTTAGGCTTGATGTGAGGAAAAAGTTCTTCACTGAAAGGGTGATTGGCCATTGGAATGGGCTGCCCAGGGAGGGGGTGGAGTCACCAACCCTGGAGGTGTTTAAAGGGAGACTGGATGAGGCACTGAGTGCCATGGTTTAGATGATGGTTGGTGTTAGTGTTGGTGTGCTGTTGGGTTATAGGTTGGACTTGATGATCTCAGAGATCCTTTCCAACCTTGTGATACTGTGATACTGTGTGTGTCTCTTCCAACCCAACCCATTCTATGATGCTGTGACCCAGCCTCGCAGCAGGCTCAGCACAGGGCCTGCCTGTGTCCTGCACCAGCCCCAGCTGGATTATCCTGATCCACTCCCTAGGGAAGGGCAGCAGTGTCCCCTTGCTCTGCTGCCCTGGCCTGGTCACTGCTGAGCCTGCTGCCCGGCTACGATGGCCCCATCACGCCAGGGCTGCCCCAGCCCCAGCGGCTGTTGTAGGGACAGTTGGTGCTGGGCCATCACCCCAGGGTTAGAACTGGGTGGGCTTTGAGGTCTCTCCCAAGCCAAACCATTCCATGATTCTATGATTCCCACCCACAGCCAAAGCCGTGAGCGAGCTGAAGGACTTGAACTACTCTGACAAATTTCGGGAGATCTTCCTGCCGGAGGGCCAGGCCCTGCTGCCCGGAACCTTCGTCAGGCGCCTGGACCTGGCGGCTGTGCTGGAGCTGCTGGGGGCAGAAGGGGTGTCAGCTTTCTACAGCGGAAACTTGACCCGGGAGATGGTCTCTGAGGTGAGCCAGGCAGCTTCCAGCCACGCTTCCCCAAGGCTGGAGCGCTGCCTGGGGTTGCTGTGACCCACGGGCAGGACCCGGCACCTGGCCTTGTTGAACCTCATACAATTGGTTGTGTCACTTCTGGGTGGAAGGCAAGAGCTGGCCCATGAGCACAGCAGCAGCTGTACACCGAGTGGTACCTACTGGAGGGGGTTTTGGGGTCAGCAGAGAACAGTTGTGAAGGTCCTGTCTCATCTCCCTAATAACTCAACCACCACTGACCTGCCATGGAAGGTGTTACTCACCTTTGCTGTGTCATGAGAACTACCAAGCCCAGTAAACTGTACTTCTAGGATAGTCTTACAGAAAGATTGAGAGTACAGCAGACCCACTTCACCTGGAATAATTAACAGAGTGGAATTGGAAGCAAAAAATTTCTAGGGCTGGTGACCTGCAACACCAAAGTTTCTTCTCTCCTGGATCCCTATGTATCTGTTATCCTGTCAGCCTTGGGGAACAGTGGCTGGAAAGCTGCCCAGGAGAAAAGGTGCTGGTCAACAGGGGATGGACGTGAGCCAGCAGTGGCCCAGGTGGGCAAGAAGGCCAGCAGCATCCTGGCTTGGCCCAGCCATGGGGTGGGCAGCAGGGGCAGGGAAGGGATCGTCCCCCTGCACTCGGCACTGCTGAGGCTGCACCTCCAATCCTGGGTTCAGGTTTGGGCCACTCAGTCCAGGAAAGACTTTGAGGGGCTGGAGAGCATCTGGAGAAGGGAATGGAGCTGGGGAAGGGTCTGGAGAACAGGGGTTGTGGGAGAGGCTGAGGGCCCTGGGACTGTTTAGTCTGGAGAAGAGGAGGCTGAGGGGAGACCTCATTGCTCTCTGCAGCTCCTGGAAAGGAGATTGTGGTGAGGTGGGTGCTGGGCTCTGCTCCCAAGTGACAGGGGATGGGATGAAAGGAAACAGCCTCAGATTGTGCCAGGGAAGGCTTACATTGGATATTGGGAAAAATGTCTTTAACTGTGGTGAGGCCCTGTCAGAGTCTGCCCAGGGCAGTGGTGGAGTCTCCATCCCTGGAGGGATTTAAAAGCCTTGTGGATGTAGTGCTCAGGGACATGGTTTAGTGGTGGAGTTGGCAGTTTTGGGTAAAGGGTTGAACTCAGTAATCTTAAAGGTCTTTTCCAAGCTGAACGATTCTCTGATTCTGATTCTACTCAAGAGCTTCGTAGCCTTTATTGTATCACAGTTGCCACCCAGGGGCAAGAAGGCTGCAAGGCAGTGCCAGTCCCATCCTCACAGGTGGGCAGAATCCTCAGCCCATGGGATGGAGAGCTTTTGGAGGTGACCTTCAGACCCTCTCAGCCATGGTGAATGCTGGGCCAGGCCACCCAGGCCATGAAAGTGTGGATTTTCAGGGTATCCTGAGGAACCTGGCTTCAGAGTCTCGATGGCAATAGTTTGACAGCAGCTTGTGTTGCCTGAGGAACACAGGCAGCCTTGACCCAGCTCTCAGTGTGCTCTCCCACCCAGGTCCAAAACTACGGAGGAGTCTTGGTGGAGGAAGACTTCAGCAATTACAGTGCCACAGTGGAGAATCCTGTCCACACAGTCTATCGAGGTAAATGCCTGTCCCTTTGCCATCCAACTCCAATTAACAGTTCGTTTCACCTGGCAAGAGCTGGTGACAGCATTTAACATGAGTTGAAATCAAAGCTGCACTGAGATCCTCAGAAAAGCCCTCCAGGGAGTTTCCTGCTATTGCCTACAAACACTGACACTCCACAGGGAGTTCAGAAGGTTTTCAGCACTTTGAAATGGGATTGTTTTCTCCTTGATAGTGACTGATGTGTTTTGGTAGTGTTAGAATGTAAAGATGCAACAGGATCATATATTGATCCAAAGTACCCTGGGCTGTGCCAGCATCCAGAGCAGTGGGACCAGCAGGGCGAGGAGGGTGATTCTGCCCCTCTGCTCCATTTTGGTGAGACCTCACCTAGAGTCCTGTGTCCAGTTCTGGTGTCCTCAGCACAGGGAGGACAGGGATCTGTTGGAGAGAGTCCAGAGGAGGCCACAGAGATGATCCAAGGGCTGGAGCACCTCTGCTATGAGGACAGACTGAGAGAGTGGGGGTTGTTCAGCCTGGAGAAGAGAAGGCTCCAGGGAGAGCTTCGGGCAGCCTCCAAGTACTGAAAGGGGCTCCAGGAAAGCTGGGGAGGGGCTCTTGGTCAGGGGGTGCAGGGATAGGATGAGGAGGAAGGGTTTTCAGCTGAAAGAGGGGAGATTGAGATGAGATCTTAGTGAGAAATGTTTTGCTGTGAGGGTGGGGAGACCCTGGCCCAGGTTGCCCAGAGCAGTGGTGGCTGCCCCATCCCTGGAGGTGTTCCAGGCCAGACTGGATGGGGCTTTGAGCCCCCTGATCCAGTGGGAGGTGTCCCTGCCCATGGCAGGGGTTTGGAACTGGATGGGCTTTGAGGTCCCTTCCAACCTGAACCATTCCTTGATTCTGTGATTGATGCGGTGTCGAGGTGGAAGATGGTGCATTGGGGTAGCGCCTGTGTCTCAAGACAGTTCCCAAAGTTGATCTCCAAAGTCGAAAAACTGTCTTTGTGAAAAATGTTTCTGAAATGTCATTCTTCTCTAGAAATCCCTGTATTTACTCTACTTACAGCTGTAAAGTTGCAAAGCCATTGTATCTCCAGTCTTCAATTCTGCAGTCCTGAAACCAACCAACCAACAAGAACTTAGTTTCAGATGTAAAAAAAAAAGCATTTGGGCTTCCTTCATCCATAAAAAAAACAAACAAAAATATATGAGAGGAATGTTTTTGGAAATCCTCAAATCATAGAATCCTAGAATGGTTTGGGTTGGAAGAGACCTTAAAGGTCACTGAGTTTGAACCTCTTGCCATGGGCAGGGACACCTCCCACTGTATCCGGGGGCTCGTGTTGCTTTGATTATTTCTCCTGAAATCTGGAAAAAATAGAAGTGGACACTAGCTTAGGGAAAAGTGTAACAACTGGACAGGATCTCACAAAAGCAGCTTCATTTCCTCCCTTCTTTCCTTCACAGGGCATCTTGTTTTCAGCCCCCCACCTCCACATGCAGGTCCTGCACTGATTGCAGCACTGAACATCCTCGAGGGCTTTAACATCACAAGTCAAGTACCCAGAGGGAACATCTTGCACTGGATGGCAGAGGTAAGAGGAGATTCAGCATTTGGCTGAATTTTGTGTGCTGCTGGAGAGTTATCTGTTGATTCCTTGCTTGTACAGCAGTGTTTGTAGGTAATTCCCAGTGGAGAAGGAGCAAACAGGCTGCTGAGATGTAAACCTGAGCTGTGCTGCCCCAAGTGGGTGCAGATGCTGGAGCCTCCTGCTCAGCTGAGCTCTTTCGTGCTCAGACAGAGCTTTTCCAGAAGAGCAAACTGTGTCTTTTGCCCATTTCTTGTATGTGGTCATCTCTCCAGAAAGGCCCCGCAGCAGCTGAGCGTGCTCCCATCTATTTCCTCCAGCTCTTGGGCTCCAGTGGCCCTGGCTGTGCTGGGTGCTGCTGGGAGACTCAGCTGCAAGCAGAAACCTGTGCCTGGTGGAGACAAGGAAAACTGCCCCAACTCTTTATATTCTTGTAAATTCTTTGCATTTTAGCCCACCTTGTGGGTGGTCCAGATCAGGATTTCCAGTGTTTAGGGCTGTCAGCCCTTTCCCTTCCCAGAAAGTCAAGCAGAGCTCCGTTTCCTGCTCCGTAAGCTCTGTTCTTAGAATCTTAACAGATCCACCTCTGGGTTTTACGAGTTGGGAAATTTAAGCAAGGATGAAACCACATCCTTTCAGCAGACAGGACAGTGGGTGCTTGGATGTCATTGCCTCTCAGCAAAACTGCCACAGCTGGAGGTATTACACGCTGCTGGGCCTGTGCTGGGGCAGAGGATGAGGCTGACTCACCTAAGTGATTTTTGAGCTCTCTTCAGGAAGCTTTGGCTAAATCTATTTGCTCTGCACTTGCACCAGGCAAAGAGCTTGGTTTTCATGTCTCAGCTGAGGAACAGCAACCTCCAGAGAAAGGGCTGTCACTTCAGAAGATGTGTAACCCTGATTACTTGGGATCACGCGGCTGAGATTCAGTGCTAGGTCAGCACCAGAAGGTCCAGCCCCGAGACAACCAAGGCCAAGATGTCCTTAACCTGTGCCTGTGGGTGGACGTGGTCTTCTTGTTAGAGTGGAGCTCTTCCTTGACCACCAAGCCTCTTGTATGTCCTCCTCCATGTGGTATGGTGGGCAGGAAACCCTTCCATGAACGCACCGCCTTCTCCAGAAGTTAATCGTGTTCGACATGGTGCATCAGAAGGTAAATGATGACACTTCAGGAGGAGTTGTTGCTGCGTGGCACATTCCAAAGCAGAAGCCACATCTGGCTGTGTACCTGCAGGGTGCTGTGCTGTCTTGAATTCTGGGTGGGCGTGGCATCACCTGCAAGCCGAAGGTCTGGTGTGTTTCTGCTGGGCACAAGCTGGCCCAGTTCCCTGGCTGTCCTCTGGCTGCACGTGGTAAAACCAGCGTGGGATAAACCCTGTTGAAATTGCATCTTCCTGGTTTTAATGGTCTGGCTTAGGTGTATTCTGCATATGTGAGAAACCCAAACCCTTCCCCATTTTACACCATGAAGCGTGCAGGGAGAAACACTTTCTGTTCAAACCCTTTGGACGAGTTGCAGCTAACAACATGGGTGGCAGCTGCTGAGTGGGACAGCTCAGTTCTGCTGGGCACCCATGCTGAGTCAGTGGAGATACCAACCAGAGGCAACAGTGAGTCCAGCACCCACTGTCCCACTGGGATTGGAGCTCCAGGAAAGCTGGGGCGGACTCTTGATCAGGGAGTGCAGGGATAGCATGAGGGGGAATGATTTTCAGCTGAAAGAGGAGAGATTGAGATGAGATTTGAGGAAGAAATGTTTTGCTGTGAGGATGGGGAGGCCCTGGCCCAGGTTTCCCAGAGAAGCTGTGGCTGCCCCATCCCTGGAGGTGTTCTAGGCCAGGCTGGATGGAGCTTGGAGCCCCCTGATCCAGTGGGAGGTGTCCCTGCCCATGGCAGGGGGTGGAACTGGATGGGCTTTGAGGTCCCTCCTAGCCCAAACCATACCAGGATTCACTGTGATCTCTGCTGTTGTGGTGACCACCGCGGAATGGAAATAGAAAGCAAGTGGCATCCTGGTGACCCTGTCTGCCCGCTGGCAATGCAGCTGGACCGCCGAGCTGGGCTGAGCCAGCTCCTGCCAGGCATGTTCCACCCTGGATGAACACTGCTGGATACGCCTGGCTCCCCGGGCACCGCCTGCCATCCCCAACGGATGCCCTTTGGTCCCACACCCACGCGTGGCAGCCCTTTGCACCCAGGTATTCGCAGGACCAGGCTTTTAGATACCTTTCTTCATAGGCTTTAGCCAACATGCCAGGAGTCCTGATCCCCCTCTCTGTTTGGAATTAGCAAAAGCTCTCTTTCCAGGGTCACCTAAACATTTATTTTCTTTCTTTCTCTCTTTCTGTGTTCAACATAGACGTTAAGAATAGCCCTGAGTCTGGCCAGCAACCTGGGAGACCCATCTGATGACGTGTCCATCACTCACGCTGTGCAGGACATGGTGAGGTGGGTCTGAGCCTGACGGGCACGGTGACAGCTGCACGATGAGTGGTTTGGATATCATTCCTGGATTTGGTCTTTTCAGTGCACAGGGAAACCTGATCTTTTTCTGCCTCTCTTTTAGTGAGTAAGGGTCAGTCCCTGAGTGTCCTCCTAGGGCTCACTGTTCCACAAGGATCACCATGTGGTTCTGGGGTTGGGAAGTGGGATGCTCCAGGTTTCCTGGAGCCAACTTGATCTAGAGGGTTCCTCCCCCTTTCTCACTCCTCTAAATATTCCTTCCCAGCTGGTTGGACAAACAGCCATCCACATGGTCATGACCAGACGTGGTTTCTGGCCCTCCCTTCCCCACCGTGGGGCTCGGTGCCTTTCCAGCACACCCAGATGTGCAGGAGAGGCCAGGCCTGGGGTGTCAGCTCAGCCTCCCACTTCAGAGCCAGGTTTAGCCTCGGCTGGTGGCCAGAGCCAGACCTGATTTGCCTTCCTCCTGGAGGACTGGCATTTGCCCGTTGTCCATCAGGAGTGAGTTTACCCCCACAGGCAGAGCCTGGGAGGTCCTGGCCGTTGCCTCTCTGTGCAGCCTGAGCCATCTTCTCTCCTTACGTCGGGTGATCCGAAGGAGCTCCCTGTCAGTGCCAGCCCCTCAGGGACACAGCCCCAGTTCCCCCACAGAGACCAAGAGTTGTGCAGCTGCCTGGGCTCACGGCTCACTTGCCTCTTTCCCTCCCTCACTGCTGAAGTAAATCAGAGGCGAATTCCCTGCGCCAGCTGATTAATGACTCCCAGTCCTTCTCGGCTGATCTCCACCTGCCTCACTTCTCCGTGGAGAGCGGACCTGCTGCTAGCCAGGTCCTCGTCATGGGACCCGACGACTTCATTGTTGCAGTTGTAAGGTACAGGATTTGCTTCTTCTTTCCATACTGTACCCAGAGGATGGGAGCAGGGAGAGGAAAGCAGGTTCAACAGGTCAGGATGGGGCCAGACTGGAGCAACTGGGCTGCTCTCTCCCACTTAGTCTTGCAACAGGAGAAATGGGGAAGAGGTGGTGGATTTGTGTGAGCTGGTGCTGCTCTACCTGGTGCAGCTCTACAGCCCTCTCACGGGTTATCTGGGTTGGCCTGAACCAGCTCCCTGAAAAGTGATGGCAAAAGGTGAGAAATGGTGGGGGCGTGGAGACAGCTCCATCACAGAACCACAGAACTGATTAGGTTAGAAACGCCTTTTAATATCATCGAGTCCAACTGAAAACTTCACACTGCCAACTCCACCTCTAAACCATGTCCCTAAGGAACACATCCACAAGGGTTTTAAACCCCTCCAGGGATGGAGACTCCATCACTGCCCTGGGCAGCCTCTGACAGGGCTTGACAACCCTTTCTGTGAAGTAATATTTCGCAGTATCAAATCCGAACCTCCCCTGGCACAACCTGAGGCTGTTTCCTCTCATCCCAACCCCTGTCACTTGGGAGCAGAGCCCAGCACCCACCTCACCACAACCTCCTCTCCAGGAGCTGCAGAGAGCGATGAGGTCTCCCCTCAGCCTCCTCTTCTCCAGACTAAACAGCCCCAGGGCCCTCAGCCTCTCCCACAACCCCTGTTCTCCAGACCCTTCCCCAGCTCCATTCCCTTCTCCAGACACTCTCCAGCCCCTCAAGATCTTTCCTGGACTGAGTGGCCCAAACCTGAACCCAGGATTCGAGGTGCAGCCTCAGCAGTGCCGAGTGCAGGGGGACGATCCCTTCCCTGCCCCTGCTGCCCACCCCATGGCTGAGCCAAGCCAGGATGCTGCTGGCCTTCTTGCCCACCTGGGCCACTGCTGGCTCATGTCCAGCCACAGCTGACCAGCACCCCCAGGGCCTTTTCCACCAGGCAGCTTTCCAGCCGCTCCTCCCCAGGCCTGGCGCTGCACGGGGCTGTTGTGACCCACGGGCAGGACCTGACACAGAGCCTCGCTGAACCCCATCCCATCGGCCTCGACCCACGCATCCAGCCTCAGCAGATCCTTGGAGGGGAATCCTTAGGAATCCTTAAACAGGGAGGGACAGGGCTGATATCGCCCATGTGGTTCCTGCTCCGAAGTACACGGAGACCACATCTGACAAACCTAAGGAACGGCCAAAGAGTTTCTCTCAAACCAGGATGGGATGGGAAATTGGAACTGTGAAACTTCAAGGTGGAGGATTTTTATGAGATTTCTTCATGTTTCTTTTCAGCTCTTTGAATCGTCCCTTTGGCAGTGGAATAATAACACCCTCTGGAGTGCTCCTCAACAGCCAGATGTTGGACTTCTCCTGGCAAAATACAACAATGAACCACTCCATTCCCAGGCCGGTAATGAAGGACACAACAAATCCTTTATTTGAGCTATTTGTACCATTTTTTTTTAATTTTATTCTCATCTCCTCAACAGGGGGGCTATTTACTGCCTTATTAATAACTGAGAGAAAAAAGGCTGTAGGAAGCTCCTATTTTTTCATCATATGAGATGGGGCTTTGAGCCTCCTGATCCAGTGGGAGGTGTCTGGCAGGGGGGTGGAACTGGATGGCTTTATGGTCCCTTCCAACCCAAACCATTCTAGGATTCTATGTCAGCCTTGCAGAACCACACAAGGGCAATTGCTGGCTGAAGCATGATGAGTAAGAAGTTACCCTGTGCAACCTGAGCACCAGCAAAGTTTTAGCTGCCTTGTTGAAATTTCTCAGTGTGTCTTTTCTTCAACTGCAGCAAAACCTCATCCAGCCTCGGAAACGGCCCCTGTCCTTCCTGCTGCCCACCATCGTGAGGCCCTCTGAGGGGATGTGTGGGACCTACCTGTGCCTGGGAGCCAACAATGGGGACAGAGCCTTGAGCAGCATCCTTCAGGTCAGTGCGGGGCGTGGGCACCCTCAGAGCAGGGCTTGGGCTCCGTGCTGAGCAGGTCTCCTCCCAGTACAGGCACTCCCTTCCTGCTGTCCCAGGCTCTGTTGGAACTGGTGGCCACAGCATCACCAGTTCAGTCTTTGAAGTCACCAGCTCCACACACTGGCTTTTTAAAATCTCTAAGGGCTGCTGATTTCCTTCTCTTGCCCCTTTCCTGGTGGCACCGCCCATAAATGTGGAGGAAAACATCTTTGTAAAATCTATGTTGGTTTTGTGTCATTCCAGTACCCGTTCAAGGCTCTTCTTAAGGATCATCAGGAACAAAAGGAGTATTTTGTATTCAGAGAATTACAGGAGACTGGCAGCCCTTTAGCCCTTTTCCCTATTCAGTACATTCCTGACTGAATTCCTGCTCAGCACTTGCTATAGCTTGGGCAGCTCCAACTAATTTGTGATTTGTAGTGAGGTACTTGCGCATCGCTCGACTGCACACGCAACAGCCTCGGATTGCTAAAGAGAAAGGCACAACTGAGGGTGGCTCCCATTTTCCTTACCCTTTGGAAGGCACCATTCAGAGCAAGACTGAAGCAAACCATTTCTTCCCAGTGCTTTGTTTGGAGAAGTCACGTGCTGAGCTTTTGGCTGGAACAAACATGTATTTAGAGATGATGACATCAGGTTCTGGACCCCATTTCTGCTCTCCTCGTGGAGCAGGAACTGTGTGACAAAAAATGGAGTCCTGAAAAGGCACCACATTCCCACCAACCATACACAGGCTGCATTTCAAGGGTCTCTTTATATGTGTGAACCCTGCATTAGTTCATGGAGTTTGGTAAATGGTTCAAAATCTTTACCTGCTGCACCCATGGATGTTGGAGCACCCAACTAGAGGGATGCCTGGGAAGGGATGGCTCCAACTGGAGAGATGCTCAGAAAGGGATGGCTCCAACTGGAGGGATGCTCAGGAAGGGATGGCTCCAACAAGAGAGATGCTTGGGAAGTTGACTTCTCCTGTTCTTATTACTTTGTTTTATTATCGAGGATCTTTATTCTCTTGCAGGTTTTGGTGAACATTTTAACATTTAACAAGAATCTGAGTGAGAGTTTGGCACTTGGTCGACTTCACCCACAGCTTGAGTCCAACACCTTGCAGGTTGACAGTGAGTATGGACACAGGCTGTGGAGCAGCTGACAAATCCAGAGGGTTTAAAACAGGAGCAGGATGTTCTTATCCCACTGCTGTGGCAGGGCCAGCCCAGTACACAGCTCGCTGTGTTCAAGGGTCCCCAGTGGGTGCAGGGGATTGGGGGAAGGGGAAAAAAAAAACAGCAACCTAAGTTCTTCAAAGTTTGGAGCCCTTGCTGACCAATGCCCTCTCTCTCTTGTCTTGGGAATGCTCTCCAGCCCCTCCAACACCACCACTCCAAAATCTTCCAGGTGCTTCTCCCCAAACCTCTCTCTCTCCCAGCTCACCTCATAGAATCATAGGATAGAATCATGGACTCATTAAGGTTGGAAAAGCCCTCTCAGCTCATCCAGTCCAACCATCAGCCCAACGCCACGGTGCCTGCTGAACCCTGTCCCCAAGTGCCACGACCACATGGTTTTTTAATCCCTCCAGGGATGGAGACTCCACCAGTTCCCTGGGCAGCCTCTTTCTTCAGTAAAGAAATCTTCCCCAATATCCAATCTAAACCTCCCCTGGCACAACTTGAGGTTGTTTCCTCTCATTCCATCCCTTGTTACTTGGGAGAAAAGACCAGCACCCACCTCACCACAGCATCCTTTCAGGGAGCTGTAGAGAGCAACAAGGTCTTCCCTCAGCCTCCTCCTGGTAGCAGATCTGTCCTCTCCATAAAACCTTTTGGCAATCTCTTGTTACACCATTGAGAAATCCAAATAAACAAGATTGCAACCGCAGCTTCGCCCAGGCAGGTCCTCAAAGCCAGGAGGTCTTCATATGCTTTGTTAGGATATTCTTTCACTTCCCTGTCCATGTCCCTCAAGTTCATCAGCTGAGAAGACAAGGCTTATGGCAAGGCTTGACAGTGCTGGAAACACCGCGTCAGTGCTGACACTGGAGACCGTGCTGCCGGCTCTTGTCCTCAGCACTACAAGTCTTGGTCTAGCTGGGGTTTTTCACAAAGCCTTCAGAAGGTCCTGGTTTGTGGGTTTGGACATCTGGCATCAATGAGATCTGTGCAATCTGCCCACAATGCTTAGAGCTTAACTAGCTCTGGGGGTTTTGTGTGCCTGCTCGGTTTGCCCAGCTGCATCCCCAGCTCCGTATCCTCGGGCGTTTCTACTCGTACAGAAATTACAAACCACCACACAAACAAAATAAAAGCAGAAGCCTGAGGGAGATGGCTGGAGGATTAAGAAATACAGGAAGGGGAAGTTGGAAGGTTTATCACACAGGTTGTCATGTTACTGTCATTAGTTTTGAGCTGCTGTGCATCTCATTTTGGTGAGAACCGTTAATACTCTCGTTTGTAACTGAGCTCTTCAGAGCAGGGGCTGCCTGGTGCTCTGTAAGCAGAATAGCTACAAAAGCTGCAAACAACATATTTTCCCCTCTTTCCAAAGAAAAGGATCTTCCACATCTTTAAATACTCTTCTGGATCCTCTCTTTCCCCCTGCACAGAGCCCTGCCCTGCTCTGAGCAGCTCCTCCTCAGCCCCTGGGCTCGCCCCGGCTGGACACCTTCTGAAGGGGCTGGAGCAGCTCCCTTCACACTGGAGAGCCCAGCAGGGTTAGAGCTTTGCCTCAAAGGCAACAGTGGTTTCAGTTAAAAGTCCTCTTTTAAAATCCCTACAGGTGAGTTTCCTGAAGAAGATATTGAATTTCTCGTAGCCAGGGGCCATCAAGTGGAAAAAGTCAAAGTGGTGTCCCTAGTTCACGGGGCCAGGAGAACCAACAGCTTCATCCTTGGCCTGAAGGACCCCAGGAGCCCCGACGCCGCCGGAGCCACAATATTGTAGCACCTCCTGGACGACGAGTTCACTGAACCAAGCTTGGAGAAACCAACCCAAGTGCCAAGCATGTTCCGAACAGCCCCTTCTCCAGCCCCAGGGCGGGAGCCCCACGAGCGCACTGCCCAGTAGAGGTTCTGCACACCCCAGCCAGGACGACACCGGAGGCGGCAGCAGCACCAACATCCAGTGTTTGGATGGTTTTTGGTTTATATTTAAATTATTTGAATCACAAGCAGCTCCGTCCTCGTTGCAGGGAGCACACTTTTCCTTTGGAAGAGCCTTGCTACTAATTGGGGTCTGCTCAAAATCCCAGTTTATAGAATGATTTAAGGTGGAAACAATCTTTAAGATCATTGAGTCCAACCATTGGTCCAGCCCTGCTAAGTCCACCACCAGGCCATGTCCCCAAGTATGACATCTCCTCACCTTTTAAACACCTCCAGGGATGGTGACTCCACCACCTCCCTGGGCAGCCTCTGCCAGTGCTTGACAACCCATTTCAGTAAAGAAATTCCCCCTGATATCCATCCTAAAGCTCCCCTGGCACATCCTGAGGCCATTTCACCTGATCCTGTCACCAACCCCACCTCGCTGCAGCCTCCTTTCAGGCAGTTGTGGAGAGTGATGAGGTCTCCCCTCAGCCTTCTCTTCTCCAGACTAAACAGCCCCAGCTCCCTCAGCTACTCCTCATAAGGCTTGTGCTCTAAACCCTTCCCCAGCTCTGTTCCCTTTTCTGGATGCACTCCAGACCCTCAATGTCCTTCTTGTAGTGAGGGGCCCAAAACTGAACCCAGGATTGGAGGTGCTGGTTCCAGCCAGCATCTTTATTTCAGGGAGCAGGAACATTAGCACAGGAAAGAAACAGCTGATGGCGATACTGTCACCTTCACCTCCCTGTCTTTCCCAAGTTCACTCTTTGCCTCTTGTACAAGCCCAGTTAATACAGCCTAAAATAGTGTTTGTAGGTGGCTGGAGCTGGGATATCAGGGAGTCCTTTCATACCCTGTAGGAGCCAGCTGATTTTTTTCCCAGTGTGCAGCCTCCTCTGTTGGTTCCTCTTCCTGCGTCGCAGCGTACCTTGAATTTCAGGAGCCGATGCTTTGGGTCAGGTTGCTGTGCAGATCCCCTGGCAGTCTGACTTTGTCACCAGGGCCGTGGTTCTAACAACTTGTGGACCCTACAGTAGTTTTCTTACAGAGGTTCAGCCTCCTCCAGGGTGAATTTAAGTTTAATTCTCTTGGGTACTTCTTGGAACTATCTCAGCAGAAACCCACAGACCACAGACTGCAAACCACACATTCAGGAGGGCTCAGGGCTTTCCTTCCACTGCCTTCTCTCAGGCTGCTCTGAAAGTCTGAATCCTGTTATCCCTGCAGAGGGGCTTGGGATTTTCCTCTTGCTGAATCCCCCCCCCCTTGCTTCAGCTCTGTATTTCGATAGTGGCAGCTCTACTGGAAAAGCTGAAGAGGGTGAGAGAGAAGGTAGGAACCAAACCAAACACTGAGATCATTTTCTGTTTGCAGCACGTAAAAATCTAAGAATACTTTTGCATTTCTTGTCTGAGGTAGAGAGAAGAAATAGCACCACATCTGGCACCTGCACCCCTTCAGTCCCCTGCATGTGGGCATCTCCAGCTCTTTTTTTACTAGCAAGTCAGGGGCACCTGGCACTAAAAAATCCTGGAATTTGATCATTTTCTGTGGTCTAAAATCTTCCCTCGTGGTGCAAACGCATCTATGGCCACTGTACATATTGTATATGTATGTCTGCTCGTGTTTGTCCTGGTCTTTCATTTGGTGACCACACCGGTCGCCCCAGCCGGCTGTGTCCCAGCGCTCGGTGCCGTTTGCCACAGGGGTCATCTGGGGGGGGCAGGTGATTGGACTGATGGTCCCTGCCAGCTGAGGATTCAGAGCACCCCACAGGAAGCCTTGCACGTTGCGCCGAGGATGAGAGAGATGCTTTTAGGCTCTGCTGAGGCACAGCCACCCCTGAGGAGAGCAGGGCAGCCACCTCGCGGATGGGAACATCCTGGTGAGGCAAGGAGAGACTTTCTTCACCACTGGGACATCAAATTTATGTATTTATGTTTCTGCCATCTGCACGGGAGTTGGTCCCTGCCCAAAGCCAGAGCATTCCTAAAGCCAACTGTATCTTGGAGCAGATGGGTTTCACGGGAAGGGATGGGGCAGTTTTGTGTGCCACATCTTGCTGGGGGAAGTTTGGGGGTTCAGGTAGGGCACAGCAGTGATTTGTGCCTCGAGCACCAAGGCTCACTGTGCAAGTAATGGTCAGGTCCTCGTCGCTTCAATACTTTGTATAGAGTATCACAAAACACTTTGAAAGATATTATTCCTCCTTATTAACTGAATTCACCAACTCCTGATGCTGGAAACTCTGCTTATTTGGGAGTTAAAGACTCTGGGCTCAATTTAGAAGGGCACTGCACGCCCCAAGGTACAATTTCACAGTTGTTGTTCCTACAATAAAGCATGTTCCCAAGTTCAGACGGATCATGGTCTGTGCTGCAAAAAAGAGGAAATTTAAAATAACTGGAAGATGGGATTTAGGCCCCTGGGTCATGAATAGGAGAAGAAAAGATATTTTGAATTATTTCCCATTTTCTGTTTAAAACTAGCACAAATGTATTTGATATGGAAACTGTTAATCTGCTGATTGGCCCAGTGTGTCTGATAGTGAGTCCATCTGCTGTGATGAGATCTGATGGATTTAATGTGGGGTACCAAGAAATACCCAATGTTCCCTTCTGTATAGGTGAGACAGACACTGTGAAACAGTGACCAGCAGGGTGAGGGAGGGGATTCTGCCCCTCTGCTGTGCTCTGGTGAGACCTCACCTGGAGCCCTGAGTTCAGTTCTGGAGTCCTCAGCACTGGAAGGACCTGGATCGGCTGGAGAGAGACCAGAGGAAGCCACAGAGATGATCCAAGGGCTGGAGAACCTCTCATACAAGGACAGGCTGAGAGGGTTGGGGTTGTTCAGCCTGGAGAAGTCTCCAGGGAGACCTTAGAGCAGTCTCCCAGTATGGAAAGGGGCTCCAGGAAAGCTGGGGAGGGGCTCTTGATGTGGGAGTGCAGAGATAGCTGGGGAGGGGGAATGGTTTTCAGCTGCAAGAGGGGAGATTGAGATGAGATCTTGGGAAGAAATGTTTTGCTGTGAGGGTGGGGAGGCCCTGGCCCTGGTTTCCCAGAGAAGCAGTAGCTGCCCCATCCCTGGAGATGTTCCAGGCCAGGTTGGATGGGGCTTTGATCCCCCTGATCCAGTGGGAGGTGTCCCTGCCCATGGCAGGGAGTGGAACTGGATGGGCTTTGAGGTCCCTTCCAACCCAATCCATTCCATTTCAGCAGAGTTCAGGCCGGCGGCCCCAGCCCCTGCGGAGGCAGCAGCAGGGAGCAGCTCTGGCAAGCCCCAAAAGCAGCCTGCAGGGCTTCTCCCTGCCCTCCCCACGACCCACTGACCCCGGTGTCACAGAGGAGGGTGGGGGCACAGCCGCAAGCAGGAACCCAAATCCAGAGCCAAAGGAAAGTGCAGCAAGGCCAGGCTCCTGCCCAAACTGCCTTGGGAAAGACCTTGGCCCCACAGCCCGGGTGTGAAACCCACCAGGATGGGCAAAGGCCTGCACGCCCACAAGGAGAGCTCCCAAGCTGTGGGGATGTGTATCTTGGCATCAGGCAAGAGGTTTCAGGGAGGAACCAAACAGAACTATGGAGAGGATTTGGGGAGGAATGAGTAGGGAACACAAAGGGATAGAAAGGGTCCATCGTGCAAAGCAGGCTCACTCATCATTCGTGCCCTGCCCCAGGCATGAGCAGCACCATCCATCCTGCCCAACAGAACCCTTCTCAATGAGCAACATGCTCACAGGACCCTACAAACTGGGGGGCTCCGTGGGGCTGTGACAGGGGAGATCAGAGTGAGGGAACCCAGGTGGGCGAGAGGCCAGAGGCTCCGTGGGTCTGTCCTGACGCTGCCCTGGCAGCCCCAGCTCCAGCTCCAGACAGGCCAGCAGTGAGCACGTGAGGCTGGGCATTGTGACGTCCTTTCTGCCTGAAGAGGCAATGGGAGGGGGGGGCTGCTGTGTCCCCCACCCCCTCCCAGCCCTGCCTTCGCAGCGCCCTGGGCCTCCAGCACCACAGCCCCTGACAGTGCAGTGACAGTGCTGTCCCAGTACCCAACCACTGACGACCTCACGGTTCCCGACAACCCCCTGAACTGTGATGGCATTGCCTCTGCTGCCCTCACTGATCTGACATCATGGCTCCTTGTGAGCACTGGGGAGTTCCCAAGCAATTCCAAGCGCCGCTGCCTCTGATGTCACTGCTGCAGGCCCTGCATCACCGTCACATCACACCACACCGACACCATTGCTGCCGATGTTCACTTTATTGGAGTGGTTCCAGCTGCTCTGGACACCTGGGTTCCAGGGTCCGGATTCCAGGGTGCTCAGTGAGTGGGGTCGGGGGCAGCAGAGGTGTCGGAGGGCAGTGCCAGCCCCAGCAGCCCCCGGGCGGTGGTGAAGAGGTTGAGGGGGGCAGCGCCGTCCGTGATGAGGGTGGAGTGCAGCCCCAGGCTCTGCAGCAGCTTCACCTGGGGGGGGGCAAAGGTGCTGGGCACGGCCCCCAAGCGCCATCCCCAGCATCCCCGGCCCCACAGCCACGGCTCAGCCCCACGGAGACCCTGACCCTGCTGGCACCCAGCAAAGCCTCAACCCCCGGCCCCCAGTCCCATCCTCAACCCCAGTCCCCATTGCCATCCCTACCCCCACCCCTCACCTGCAGTTCGGGCCCGGCGCGGGCGATGTCTGCGATCACCTCCGGTCCCAGCGCCGCCGCCACTTTCTGCACACGCGAAGCCTCCACGTCCGCCAGCGCCTGCGCCCGCTCCGCCTCCGCCGCGCCCCGCGCCCGCGCCGCGCGCACCTCCTGCTCCTGCTCGCGCTCCCGCCGCGACAGCTCCGCCTCCTGCGCCGCAGCCCGCCAATCACGGACCACAGCCACACAGCCCGCCAATCAACGCGCACCGTCCCGCCCACAGCCCGCCAATCACCGCCCACAGCCCCACCGGGCCCCGCCCACACGCCCAGACTTCCACCAACCCCCCCAGGCCACGCCCCGGCCCCATCCCAGGCTTTTTCCTCTCCCGTCGGGCCCCGCCCACACTCCGATCCACCAATCCCAATCCCCCGCCCCATCCCATGCCCCACCCCTCCCCCATGCCCCGCCCCCGATCCGGTCCCTGCCCACCCCCCAGGCCCATTAGGCCCCGCCCCTTCGCCCCACGCCCGTCAATCCCAGCCTCGCCCACACCACGGACCCACCAACCCCAGGCCACGCCCCCCCTCGGCCCCGCCAATCGCCGCGCCCCCTCCAAACCCAGCCCCGGCCCCCGACGGCCCCGCCCCCGCACCGTCTCGATGGCGGCCGCCTCCGCCTTCAGCTTGGCCTGCAGGATGGCGGCCTCGCCCTCGATCCGCGCCGCCTCCGCGCGCGCCTGCGCCTCCGCCCGGGCCGCGCCCGCGCTCTCCACGGCGGCGCTGGGGCGGGGGGGGGGGAGGCAGCGCGGTCACAGCCCGCTCACCGCCCCAGCCCCCCGGCCCCGCCCCCGGCCCAGTCGGCCCCGGCCCCGGCCCCGCCCCCACCTGAGCGCCTCCAGCTCCAGCAGCTCCCGCCGCGCCCGCTCCGCCTCCGCCTGGTCCAGCAGCCGCTGCCGCTCCAGCCGGCCCCGCGCCTCCTGCGCCAGGCGCTCCGCCTCGTGCCTGCGGACACGGGGGACATCAGGGAGACAGGGGCGCACGGGGGTGCGGGGACATCAGGGACCTGAGGGGGTGTGAGGATATCAGGGATATGGGGGAGATACCGGGGGCGGACACGGGGTGCCAGGACATCAGGGACCGGGACATGGGGGTGTGGGGACATCTGGGACAGCAAGGGGACACAGGGGTGCGAGGACATCAGGGGAGTGTGGGGGACACGGGATGTCACAGAGGTGTGGGGACACTGGTGATGTGAGGGGGACATGGGGGTGTGGGGACACCAGGGACATGGCAGGATGCAGGGTGCAAGGGGACATCTGGGACGTGGGGATGTGGGGACATCTGGGACATCAAGGGGACACAGAGGGACACTGGAATGTGGGGACATCAGGGATGTGAGGGAGACACAGGGCGACACAGAGGTTGGGGATGTTAAGGACATGAGAGTAGATGGGGTGTGGGGCTATCAGGGATATGGGGGGGACGCAGGGGAGTGGGGGACATCAGAGACAAGAGGAGGACAGAGGGCTGTGGGGGACACCAGGGATGTGAGGAGTACAAGGGCAACATAGGTGTGTGTGTGGGGACTCGGGGATATGTGGGGGACACAGGGTTGTGGGGACATCAGAGACATCAGGGGGGACACGGGGATTCAGCAGTATGGACAGACAGCAGGAACCTTTGAGAGATACGGGGGGACACGGCAGGGCCTGTGAAATAGGAAGGGACATTTGGGGATGCCAGGGACACCAGGATGTGGTGGTGGCCTCCTGGGAGTGGATCTCCAGTTGGAAGGGTGACTGCAGGGGCACCAGGGAACCTGGTGGGATGGGAGGGGATATGGGGGTGATGGGGACCTGGCAGCAGCCTCCTGGGAGTTGGTGGCGATCTCGATGGCCAGCTGGACGCTGCGCTGCAGGGCGTCGCGGGTGCGCTGGTCCACGGGCTCCACGCTCTGGATGTCAACGCTCGTCACCACCAGCCCGTTGGGGGCAAAGCGGAGCTGCTCCCGCAGCCTCCCACCCTCGTCAAAGCCAAAGACGGCCGAGCAGATGAGACGATTGGAGTTCTAGGGACAGCAGAGACACGTGAAACACCTGGGGGCATCCAGCACATTGGGGAATACGTGGGCCTTCATCAGAGCCAAAGCTGCTTGAGCAGAGCAACCTCTCAGAGTTCTTGGGATGTCATGCAGACATCAGGGACACAAGGAACAATCAAGGACTAAAGGGGACATGAGGGACTCCAAGGACAATCAGGGACCCAAAGGAACACCAGGGACTCAAGGGAACATTGGGGACTTATGGATACCAGGGGTGACATGGCAGGAGAGCAGGAGGTGACCGCGGACACTGTCAGGGACCTGGCCAAGGGGGGTGACAGGGAGGCACTCACATGCCCAGGAGAGGCAGTGGGGGGACATGGAGACAGACCTTGTGGAAGTCGTCGAAGGTGACAGCAGCCACAGCACCGCGCACACGGGAGGCCAGGGCCTTGCAGGCATCACCCACAAAGTCAGGGACACTGAAGAGGCGCCCCAGGGCCTTGGGGTCCTCGGGGACCTCAAAGTGCCTGGAGGAACACACCTGCCCTCAGTGCTGCCCACCCCAGCCTCACTGCCCTGATCATAGCCATAGCCAACCCCTCCCCACAGCCATGGGGCTGGACCTCCAACACCCCCAGTCCCACATCTCCCCACCAGTTGTAGGCCAGCTGGAGCTCCAACACCCCCAGCCCCACATCTCCCCACCAGTTGTAGGCCAGCTGGAGCTCCAGACCCCCAGCCCCACATCTCCCCACCAGTTGTAGGCCAGCTGGAGCTCCAACACCCCCAGTCCCACATCTCCCCACCAGTTGTAGGCCAGCTGGAGCTCCAACACCCCCAGCCCCACATCTCCCCACCAGTTGTAGGCCAGCTGGAGCTCCAGCCCCCCAGCCCCACATCTCCCACCAGTTGTAGGCCAGCTGGAGCTGCAGGCGCGCGTGGTCGGCCGTCTCGATGGTGACAATGTCAGCGCAGAAGTCGGGGCCGAGGCGCAGGCAGAGGCTGCGGCGGGCGTGGGGCCGCTTGGGACGCCCCGCCGAGAGGGACAGGACCGTCAGCTGCTCCCCAGGGCCCAGCACCACCAGTTCGGGGCCCAGCACCACCCTGCACAGGGCAAGAGGACATCAGGGACCTTGTGCCACATGGTACGCCCCCAGGACACAGCACCGCAAGCTGGGCCCAGCACCCTCACTGGCTCCACAGGGCCCAGAGCCTTCCTGCCAGAGCACGGACACGCAGTCACATGGAGGTGCTGAACCCCACTTTGTCACCTACCCAGGACATCAGCCACACGCCAATGGCCAATGATGAGGGTCACAAGTACAACAAGGAGATCTCCCAGCCCCACAGGGTGGTGAGACACCAGCCACACACCATGGACGAGGGTCATGAGGGCACCAAGATCTCCAAACCCCACAGGGTGGCAGGATTCCAGCACAGCTGAGGTAGGGAGGGGTCCACGCCACTCAGCTGGGCCACCCAGAGCTGGCTGCCCATCACCCTGTCTGCTCAGGCTGCAGATCTCTCGGGAGGATGGAGACTCCACCGTCGCCCTAGGCCCCCTGTGCCAGCTCCTGATGCCTCCCCCACCCTCACAGGAAAACATTTCTTCCTAAGATCTCATCTCAGTCTTCCCTCTTTCACCTCAAAACTGTTCCCCGTCATCCTATTCCTGCACTTCCTGATCAAGAGACCCTCCCCAGCTTTCCTGGAACCCCTTTCAGTACTGGAGGCTGCTCTAAGGTCTCCCTGGAGCCTTCTCTTCTCCAGGCTGAACAACCCAACTCTCTCAGCCTGTCCTCATAGCAGAGGTTCTCCAGTCCTTGGATCATCTCCGTGGCCTCCTCTGGACTCACTCTAACAGATCCAGGTCCTCCCTGTGCTCAGGACTCCAGAACTGAACTCAGGGCTCCAGGTGAGGTCTCCCCAGAGCAGAGCAGAGGGGCAGAATCCCCTCCCTCGCCCTGCTGGTCCCACTCTTTGGATGCAGCCCAGGACACAGTTTGGCTTTCTGGGCCGTGAGTGCCCATTGCTGACTCCTGATGAGCTTCTCATCCTCCAGCACCCCAAGTCCTCCTCAGGGCTGCTCCAAATCCTTTCTCCACCCAGCCTGTGTTTGGGGTTGCCCCAAGCCTCCTCATAAAATCGCAGAATCACAGAACGTCCTAAGTTTGAAAGGACCCTCAAGGACCATCGAGTCCAACTCCTGTCCCTGCACAGGACAACCCCAACATTCATATCGTGGGGGTGAAGGCACGGCTGGGCTTCTGGAATATTGTCAAGCTGTGACTTCTTCCCTGGGAGCTCTTCCAGTGCTCCACCACCCTCTGGATAAAGAACCTTTTCCTGACGTCCCACCTCACCCTCCCCCTGCACATCTTCCTGCCATTCCCTCGGGTCCAGCGACAAGAGCTCAGCACCTGCTGCTCCTCCTCCCCTTGTGAGGAAGCAGGAAACAGCAATGAGGTCCCCAAGGCTCCCCATCCAGCTCATCCTCCAACCTCCCACGTCCCTTGTCCCCACACGCAGGACCACGGGTACTCACCGTGCCCGCCGCTCCCGGTAGTCGTAGACCTGCACGGCGGCGTTGTGGGGCACCTGGTAGGTGACGGCACGGGTGCGGTCACGCTGGGGGCCCTCAGCGTCGGGGCTGAAGGAGGAATTGAGCCCGGCATCCCCACCACGTGTGTCTCCACGGGCTTCAGCCAGCAGTGCCTCCACTGCGGGGGGCAGGTCCTTCTCCCACAGCTCCTCGGCCTCCGTCAGCATGTACGTCTGGCCCGTCACCACCCGCACCTGCGCCACGGCCACCTCAGGGCACGGCCATGATGGCCACCGCGCGGCTTAGGGTGCGGGAAGGGGGTGGCTAGGGAGAGGGGAGAGGGCTCGGGGGGTAACAGGAGCACTGGGATGGAGTGTGGGGGATATTGGCAGAGAGGTGGGTGTTACTGGGAGCACTGGGAGGGGTTATGGAGGGTGTAGGGAGGCACTGCGAGAAGTCTAAAGGTTACTGAGAGCACTGGGATGTGCTGGAGGGGTACTGGGAGGGTTTGGGGGAACTGGAATGGAGTCTGGAGGTACTGGGAGCACTGAGAAGCAGTGAGGGGATACTGGAATGGAGGGCTACCAGGGAGCTGTGGGGGCTCCAGGGTCTGGAAGGGCCACCAGGGTGCTGTGGGGGCTCCAGGGTCTGGACGGGCCACCAGGGAGCTGTGGGGGCTCCAGGAGTTGGGAAGGGCCACCAGGGAGCTGTGTCCCACACCTTGCCAGTGCGGATGTCACGCACGTAGATGCCCTCGTTGTCAGCAAGCGCCACGGCCTGGCGTCGCTCCAGCACGGCCACCTCGGCTGGTGGCACGTACTCGAGGGGACCCCGGGCCAGCCAGCGGTCACCTGCCCGCCGTGTCACCTCTGTCCCCTCCTGGGAACAAGGGGATAGCATCAGTGACCAGCCTGGGGATTTAGGGACCACCCCACCCTGCCCCCGGATGGGCACACAGGGACACAGACAGTCCCCCAAGGTCCTCTGGCACTCTCTGGCCTGAGGACATGGAGACCTTCCCTATAGTCCCTCAGCTTGGGAACTCCTCCTGTGTTCCTCCACTACCCACCTGGCCTGAGCACATAGGGATGAGGACAGGAGCCCCCCAGGTGTCCCCTGGGACCCCCATAATCACCCAGGAGTCCCTTGCATACCCCAACAGTCCCCAGGTGCCCCAGCTGTCCCCCATGACCCCCAACCACTCTTGGGTCCCTCCCAGTTGTCTCATAAGTCCCCAGCAATTCCTGGTTGCCCCAGTTATCCCAGCCTCTCTGGATCCCCCTCAGTTTCTCCCCAAGCACCCCTGGCAGATCCTGAAACCCCAGGTGTTCCCATGGCCACCTCATTGATGTCCTTGATGGTCTGGAGTGCCTGAAGCAGCAGCCCCTCATCCTCAGAGAGCACATAGACGTCCTGGATGCCTGCCTGGAGCCGCTCGCCCGGCTGCAGGAAGAAGGACTTCTCCCCCTGGGGAAGTGTCACCAACAGGACAGGGATGTGGCAAAGCACTGGGGACGTGGGGTATGGGGACACGGTGAGAGAGGTTAGAAGGACATCAGGACATGGTGGGACACAGGGCAGGGACATGGGTGCATTAGGATCCCTCAGGGAAGTCTTAGGGTCCCCGAGTGCCACCTTCAGGAATTTCAGGGGTTTCTACAGGGATGTCAAGGCCAACCGCTGGTTCCTGGTGGCCACCCTTGGGTTCCTATGGAAGCTCAGGATCCCTCAGTAAGACACCAGGGTTTTGGAGTCCCTTGAGACCACCTCTGCAAACTCAGGGGATGCATTTGGGTATGTCAAGACCACCTGTGGTCGCTGGGGCTCTCAGGTCACCTTAGGGACCCTAGAGGACACGTCAAGGGGATGTTACGATCCCTCAGGGGTTGCCTCAGGGACTTTCTGAGACACTTCAGGGGTACATTGGGATCCCTTGTGGCCACCTTTGAGACATTTGGAGACACCTATGCATAGACAAAGTTTCTTCAGAGCCACCCATGTGTCCCTTGGCTCCCAAGAGCCACACTAGGGTCTTCTTCAGGTCCCCCAGTGACACAACAGTGGTACATCACATGTCTTAGGGTCCCTCAGGTCTCAAAGGTGGTCCCAATGGATCCAGAGACACGCGGTGTATCATGTGGTGGGCCACCTGCAGGTCCCCAGGAGCCACCCAGGGGTTCCCACCTTAACAACGCGCTGCTGGCCCAACTGGGGCTGCCCGTTGGGCCCCACGGGGTCGAGCACCACGCAGTACTGCCGGGGGCCCAGCGTGGTCACCGCCACCTCGGCCACCACCTCCTCGAACACCTCGGGGATGTAGGCCTCGCTCTGCGCCTGGGTCACCAGCCACTCCTCGCCCGTGCGCCGCACGCGGCCCTGCTCGTCCTCAAAGGTCCGCGTTGCCCGCAGGTGCAGGGCTTTCTGCAGGGGGGTGGGGACATGGGGACACGGTGGATGATGGGACACGCAAAGATAGCCACAACAGGCCTTGTCACCTGCAGGTGATGGGACACTCAAACCAACCCCTGAGGGACCTCATCGCTCGCGTGTGAAGGGGACAGGGATGGGGTGGGTGGAGGTGGCACAATGCCCTGAGGGTCCTTGTCACCCATGGGGGTGTGGTGGGTGGTGGGCACAGAAGACAGGACTCTCTGAAGGGTCCTCATCCCTGTGGGTGCAGGTGGGACAGGGATGTGATGGGTTGGGGGTAATGGTACCCCATCATATTCTGGAGGAATTCCATCCCCACATTCCTCCTGGGGAACAAGGACAAGGGACTCCTAAAGCAATCCCGAAGGGTCCTTGTCACCCACGAGCACAAGAGAACCAACACCCCAACCCTGGACATCCTTATGCCCCATGGGTGCAAGGGGCACAGGACCCTCAAACCTATCCCAGGGGGTCTTCATCACCCATGGGTGCAGCAGGAAAGGGGTCATGGTGGGCTTGGGGGGGACACAGGTGGGTTTTCATCACTCACTGAGGCAGGGGGAACAGGGACACCATGGGTGAAGGGGGTGGGACTTCCTGGAGAGTCCTCATCACCCATGGGCACAAGGGGTCAGGGTCGTGGTGGATCCTTCACCCATCCTGGAGGGTTCCAGTCACCCAGGGGTGCAGGGGAATAAGGACCCAGGACTCCAAACCCAGCCCAGAGGGGTCCCATCACCCGTGGGCACCAAGGAGGTGAGGGCTAGGATGCCCTGTACCTTGTCAGTGAGGATGTAGGCATCCACGACGTCCACCACCTCCTCGTAGACACCGGGCAGGTAGGCGCCCACCCGCTTCACCAGCCACTCCTCCCCTGGGGGCAGGGGTATGGGGGCTCAGGACCCTGGGGAACTTGTGTGGGGAAGGGACCTCGAGTCCCAGGAGTGCTGGGGTGGGAGGTGGGGCAGGAGGGGGCAGGGAGCTCCTGGGGGTGCTGAGGGTCCTATGGATCTTGAGCATCCTAGGGGTGCTGGGGGCAAGGGCGAGATGGCAGCCGTGAGGGTGTTGGGAGGGCCTAAGGGTGGGATGGGAGGACCCTAAGGGTGTTGGGGTGGGAGTCCTGGAGGTACTGGTGGTTCTGAGAGTCCTGTGGGTGATGGGAGATAAGATGGGACCCCAGGGGTGCTCTGTGGTGGGATGGGGTTTATGGAGGATAGGATGGGAGTTGGGACCCCAGCGGTGCTGGGAGGATCAGACAGAGATCTTGGGGGTGCTGGGAGATGTGAGAAGGGTTATGGGTGGTGGGATGGGATTGTGGGGGATCCCAGGGGCACTGAGGGATGGGATGGGGTCCTGGGAATGCTGGGGGAAGGAAGAGGGTGCTGGAGGTCCCAAGAGTCCCAAGGGATGAGTGTGCTGTCAGATGACCCAGAGCTCCCATGGGTGCCGGAGGGGGACAATGGGGTCCCAGAGGTACTGCAGGGTCCCAGGGTGGCACAGGGGTCCTGGGGGTGCCTTCGGGCAGCAGAGGGGACCCACAGGAGCCAAGGGGCAGCCCCTCCAGCACAGTGTGATGCCACATCAGCTGGCTGAGCCCAGCATCCCCAGGTGTCCCCAGGTGCTACCTGTGACGCGGCGAACGCCGTTGCGGTCCAGGCACTCCTTGCGCGCCCGCAGGCGGATGGCCTGGTTGTGCCCAATGACCGTGGCCTGCAGCGTCTCGGCCACCTCCACTTCCTTGCGGGGGATGTAGGTGCCTGTGGGCAGGTGGCACCGTCACCCACAGCATCTCCCAGGGTGCCCCCAACACCGGGTGTCACCCCTCTGCTCACCGGGACCCTCGAAGAGCCACTCATCTCCTGCCACGAACTTGTTGCCATCCTCATCGGTGAAGTCGAGCAGGGCCCGCAGGCGCAGGGCGGTGTCAGCCAGCACCACCTGCAGTGGGGTGACACCCTAGGGACACACGGACAGGGTGGAACCCCTGGGGACACCGGTTGTCACAGCAGAGGGGTGGAGGACACGGGGGCACTTTGGGACACACCCTGGGGACACTGTAAGGATGCAGGTGGGAGACGTGGGGACCGTGGGGTGTCACTGTGGGGAATGTGGGGATGCACCTGGGGGGCAACCATGGGGGATGTGGGGACATGCAGGTCATGACAGGGCTGTGGGGGTGAGGGGGACAGAGAGGGGACAGCAGGGGACAGGGGGTGAAACCATGGGGACAGAGAGGCTGGGAGCAGGGTGTCAGGGACAGGCTGGGGATGGGGGGTGCGGTGGGCGAAAAGAGGACACTGTGAAGGACCATTGGGGACAGGGACACAGGGATGGAACAGGGACTGAGGGACTGTAGCAGAGAGGGGCAGGCACAGGGAGCTCTGTGGGCTCTGGGAACCGTGAGGAACGGCAGCTGTGGGGCTGTGGGTGCCGTGGGGGCTGTGGGTGCCGCAGCAGTGGGACACGGCGAGGGGCCACAAGCCTGGTGGGTGGCACGGTGGGGCTGGGGGCTCCATCGCAGGCACCTGCTGGATCTCCTCGCCAGGGTAGAGCGGGAAGGGTTCCTGTGCCAGGCGGATCTCGAGGTCGGCGTGCCGCAGCCGGGCCTGTCCCGCGCCATCCATCAGCACGGCCCCCGTGGGACCCCGTGCCACAGGGTTCAGCACCACGCAGTAGTGCCGTGGGGGCACCATCACCATGCGCCGGGGTGAAAACACCACCCTGCAGGCAGCCCCAAATCAGCCCCTTGTGCTGCAAAGCCCCCCCGGGACCCAAAGAGCTCCCCCCCCCCATCCCTACAGAGCTCTCCCAGCCCTATAGAGCCCTACAGAGCCCTATAGAGTACCCTCCACCCCTGTAGAGCTCTTCAGAGCCCCCAGGGCCCCACAGAGCCCTCATAGCCCTACAGAGCCCTCCAGAGCCCCTCAGGGCCCAACAAAGCTCCCCCAGCCCTATAGAGCCCCATAGAGCCCTAGAGAGCGTTCTCAAAGTCTATAGAGGCCCCCCAGACCTATAAAGCCCTATAGAGTCCTACAGAGCCCCCAGGGCCCTACAACGTGCACCCCACCCTCCCCGCCCCTATTGAGCTCTATAGAGCCCCCAGGACCCCACAGAGCCACCTCTAGCCCTGCAGAGACCCCCTCAGCCCTATAGAGCTCTGCAGAGTCCTATAAAACCCCCAGGGCCCTACAAAGCCTCCCAACCCCCAGTCCTATGGAGACCCTGGGGCCACCACCCCCAGCCACAGAGTGCCCCCCTCAGCCCTACAGAGCCCTCCTCAAGCCCTACAGTCGTAGAGAATCCCTATAGTCCTAAAGAGCCCCCCAATTTTCCCCCCTGCCCTAAGGAGCCCCCCAACACCCCCTTCATCTATCCATCTCCATCACCCTATGGCTGTATAAATTCTCCTCCTGCCCCATAGCTGCCACATTTCGCACTCCTGCCTGACACAGAGATGGGTCCCATTGCCCCACAGATCCTCTCCTGCCCCACAGCGCCCACCTTTTTTGGTCCTGCCTGATGTAGGAACCAGATCTGCTCCACCCAATAGTGTTCCCCTGCCTCACAGCACCCACCTCTCGTGATCCTGACGGATGTAAGTGTGGGGCCCAACCTCCACGCGAGTGACATTGCTGTTGAGGTCCAGCACATGGACATAGTGGTAGGGGGGGATGCGGATCACAGGGTCCTCCATGGGGCAGGAGACTTCACCGTGGGGTAGGAAACCTTCCCCGGGCTTGGATGAGTTCTGTAGGGCAGAACAGCCCTTGGTAGCTCACTGTAGGGCAGGAGACCTTGCCACAAGGTGGAAAATCTTCCTGTGGGGCTGACAAGGTTGCTGTGGGGCAGAAGAGATTGCTGAGGGGTGAATAATCAGGGTGGGGTGGGGACAGGCAGAAGACCTCACCGTGGAGCTCATGGTGGGGTAGGAGACCTTGGCACGCAGTGGGAAAAGCCTGGGGTGGGGCAGAAGGGAGAACTGGGGAGTGGCAGGTGCCTTCTCCGTGGGGCAGAGGAGCTCCCCACACCAGCGGGTGCCTAGGACCTTGCCGTGGGGTTATGAAAGCTCGATGTGGGGCTGCAGGGTTGCTGTGGGGCTGACTGGGTCGCCATGGGGCTGATGGGTCGCTGTAAGGCTGGGGAGTTGCTGTGGGGCTGGGGGGGTTTGGGAAGGGCAAGAAGGGTCGCTGGGGGGCTGGGGGCTGCTGTGGGGCGGGGTGGTTACTGTGGGCTGTGGGGCTGCTGTGGGGCAGTGGGGGTTACTGTGGGGCTGTGGGGCTGCTGTGGGGCAGGGTGGTTACTGTGGGCTGGGGGGCTGCTGTGGGGCAGGGTGGTTACTGTGGGCTGGGGGGCTGCTGTGGGGCGGGGGGGTTACTGTGGGCTGTGGGGCTGCTGTGGGGCAGGGGGGGTTACTGTGGGCTGGGGGGCTGCTGTGGAGCGGGGGGGGTTACTGTGGGCTGGGGGGCTGCTGTGGGGCAGGGGGGGTTACTGTGGGCTGGGGGGCTGCTGGGGGGCTGGGGGGGCTGCTGTGGGGCTGCTGGGGGGCTGCTGTGGGGCGGGGGGGTTACTGTGGGCTGGGGGGCTGCTGTGGGGCAGGGTGGTTACTGTGGGCTGGGGGGCTGCTGTGGGGCAGGGGGGGTCGCTGTAGAACTGGGGATCACTGTGGGGATGGTGCATTGCTGTGGGGCTGAGGTGTCTGTGGGGCTGGGAGGGGTTGCTGTAGGGCTGGGGGGGGTCCTGTGGGGCAGAGGGGGTCGCCGTGGGCCTGGGGGGTCGCGGGGAGGGGGGTGTGAGGAGGGCAGGGGGGTCGCTGTGGGGCTGGGGGGGTTGCAGTGTGGGGCAGCAGACCTCACCGTGGGGCAGGAGGAGCCCTCGCCGTGGGGCAGGACGGCTCACTTCCTTGTGGGGCGGGGCCGCTGGATTCCCCGTGGGGCGGGGGGGGACCCGCAGGCTCTGCCCCCACCCAGCCCTAGGGCAGCACCGCCCCGGGCACCTCCTGCTCCCCCCGGGACCCGTTGCTCCCCCCCAGCGCCACCCCCGGTCCGGGTTCGCCCCGCCCCGCGCCGAGATTGCGGGGGGGAGGACGGGGGGGGCGGGGTCAAAGACACTGGGAGGGCACTGGGGGGGGAACTGGGTGGGGCATGGGCACTGGGGGGGAGAGGAGCTGGGGGGCACATGCCCTGAGGGGACACTGGTACTGGGGAGGGGGGGCAGACGCCCTGGGGAGGCACAGGCACTGGGGGTCCCCAGGTGACAGATTGCACCCCACCAACTCCACAAGGCAGATGTCCCCAGGACGGGGGTCTTCAGGTGACAGATGCCATCCCACCACCCCCAGGGCATGTGGGTCTCGAGGTGACAGATCCCAGATCCCCCCCACCGCCCCACAGGGGGGATGTTCCTACGGCCTCCCAGTGTCCAGCCAGGCTCTCTTAGCCAGAGGGCTGGGAGCAAGCTGGGATCTCAGCACCACTCTCCCTGCGATCCCAACTCCTCAGGCCAGAGGATCCATCATGGGTCCTTTCTCCCAGGGCTGTGCAGCCCCATGTGCACCCAGGGGTGCCCCAAGCTGTCCCTCAGAGCAGGGTCCCTGCACCCCAGGGTCTGTGTGTGGGGCTAGGGACTCTGCCACCTGCCCAGGGGCTCTCCATGGCACTGTGGGGAGAAGCTGTGGGTGGAAGGAGTGACCTCTGCCAGGACACGGTCCTTCTGCCTGTCAATAATATGGATGCTGCCTGGGTGTTCAGGATCAGAGCCTGAAGAATGCTTCATCTACAGGCTCCTCTTGGTCAGGTGGCCTGTGCTGGACACCAACCATGGGGCTCCTTTGTTTTCTTGGCCCAAATTTTTACCCATAATCATAGAATCATTGGATGTTTTGGATTGGAACGGACAATGACAGTCATCCAGTTCAACCCTGCTGCAGTGAGCAGGGAAATCTTCGACTAGATCGGGTTGCTCAGGAATGTTGTAGTTGCCTTGACCGAGAAGGCTGACAAACAAAAGCCAAATACGAATTATTTCAGCACCTTTCAACTTGTTCCTTGCCCTTTTTCCTGCGACAGCTGTGGGCAAACAATCCATGTCTTTACACAGAGGGTAAAGTCCCAGCCCTCCCTTCCCGGGTTGTCACATCTGAACAATGTGCAGCCCTCTGATGGTGATGATTCATCCTTTCAGCAATGGTGGTTAAATTGGAGTTTTTGAGCTGCACGGTGGTTTAAGTCCTCCTGCTGTTCCTGATGCTGCACGCAAGGGCACAGAAGCTCCTCAGCAAGGCTCCTGGCTGGGACACCCCTTTAGAAGAGCATGTCCTCATTCCTTTAGGCATTTCATCCTGGCTTGGCCCAGCCATGGGGTGGGCAGCAGGGGCAGGGAAGGGATCCTCCCCATGCACTCGGCATTGCTGAGGCTGCACCTAGAATCCTGGGTTCAGTTTTGGACCCCTCACTCCCGGAAAGACCTTGAAGGACTGGAGAGTGTCTGGAAAAGGGAACGGAGGTGGGGAAGGGTCTGGAGAACAGGGGTTGTGGGAGAGGCTGAGGGCCCTGGGGCTGTTTAGTCTGGAGAAGAGGAGGCTGAGGGGAGACCTCATGGCTCTCTGCAGCTCCTGGAAGGAGGTTTTGGTGAGGTGGGTGCTGGGCTCTGCTCCCAAGTGACAAGGGACAGGATGAGAGGGAACGACCTCAGGTTGTGCCAGGGGAGGTTTAGATTGAATATTGGGAAATATTACTTCCCAGAAAGGGTGGTCCAGCCCTAGCAGAGGCTGCCCAGGGAGTCTCCATCCCTGCAGGGGTTCAAAAGCCGTGTGGCCCTGGCACCTGGGGACAGGGTTTAGTGGTGGGGTTGGCAGTGTGGGGTTTACAGCTGGGGAAGGGTCTGGAGCCCAGGGGTTCTGAGAGCGGCTGAGGGACCGGGGGAGGGTTGGTCTGGAGAAGAGGATGCCGAGGAGAGTCCTCATCGCTCTCTGCAGCCCGAGGGGTTCCAGGACGGGATGGATGGGGCTTTGAGCCCCCTGACCCAGTGGGAGGTGTCCCTGCCCATGGCAGGGGGTGGCACTGGATTGGTCTCTCTGTCACGAACTACCCCGCGGCTCCGCCCCCCCCCCGGGCCGGGCCGTGACGTGCGGGGCGGTGCGGGGCGGGCGGCGCGTGCGCGGGGCGGGGGCCGCGGTGGAGAGCGATGGTGGGTGAGCAGGGACGGGCCCGGCGCCCTCCCCGGGTTCTCCCGATTCCCCCCCCCCCCCCCCCCCCCCCGGCTTCGGTTTCGGTGCCGGTAACGCGCGGGCGGGGCTCTGCGGGCTCTGCCCCCCGCATCCCATCCCCATCGGTACCGGCGGGGCCCCCCCCGCCCCCCCTCTCCGCTCGGTCCCCCCCCGGGCTCCCCCATCCGCCCCTCAACACTCGGTTCTCCCCCCGGGCTGCCCCCACACCCCCGCTTTCTCCCATCCCCACTCAGTCCCTAAGGGTCTCCCCACGCTCCCCCATTCCCACTCGGTTCCCGAGGGATTCCCCTCACATTCCCATTCACCCCCCCCGTCTCGGTGTCCCCCGGGGCTCCCCCTGCACCCTCATTCCCCCACCCATCCTCACTCGGTCTCTGTGGGGCTCCCCCCGCACCCACAGCATCAGGAGGGCTCCAGGGATTCCCTGTGTTTTCTACAGTTGCCAGGTCACGGTGCTGAAGCTGGGAGCGACTGGGAAAGCCTGATTCTGGGCAGTGGGCGTTGCCACCTGAGCACCTTTACCTTATTAACGCTCATGAACATGAGCCAGCAGTAGCCCAGGTGGGCAAGAAGGCCACCGGCATCCTGGCTTGGATCAGGCACAGTGTGGCCAGCAAGAGCAAGGGATTGTCCCCTGCACTCAGTGCTGCTGAGGCTGCACCTCGAATCCTGGGTCAAGAAAGGTCAAGAAAGACCTTGAAGGGCTGGAACATGTCAGGAGAAGGGAATGGAGCAGGGGAAGGGTCTGGAACCCAGAAGTTATGGTCTCATCCTGTCCCTTGTTACTTGGGAGAAGAGCCCAGCACCCACCTCACTCCAGCCTTCTTTCTGGGAGCTGCAGAGAGTGATGAGGTCACCCAGGGCCTTCAGCTGCTCCTCCAGACCCTTCCCCAGTTCTGTTCCCCTTCTCCGGACATGCTCCAGCCCTGAAAAATCTTTCCTGGACTGAGGGGCCCAAACCTGGGGCCTGCTCTGGTGGAAAACAAATGGCAACTGTAATCCTCTATTGATTTGTGCTTTCTGTGTTTGCAGGCTGAGGTGGAGGAAACCCTGAAGCGAATTCAGAGCCAAAAAGGAGTGCAAGGGATCATTGTTGTGAATTCTGAAGGTGCTGTGACAGTCGCGGTTTGCTGAGATAGAACTGATTCTAGTGCATACTTACAGGACTGTGGACGGGACTGCTTGCATTTTGATTACAGTCGGTCCTTGGCAAAGGTTTTCCTGTAGCCAAAGCTACAAGTCAGGCTAGAGGGGAGAACTGGATTCCTATTTCTACTTTCCTGCAAACTCACTTTGTTATTTTAGGAAATAAATAAATTCAGAGATCACAAGAGCTTGGAAATATAAGTTACGCCGGTCTTTGAGGCTGTGTTCTCTCAAAGCCTTTGTTGGTAGCACTAAAAACTCTCGCACCACTTGAAATCTCGTTACTGTGCATGTCTCTTGCTCGAGCAGCTTAGTGGATCCCAGGCTTGAGCAGCTTAGCAGCTCCCGTGCTCATGGCCCCATGAAACTCCAGAGCTGGTTGTCTCTTCTTGGAGTCATTGAAGGGTCCAACAGAGCAGACTGTTCAGCGCATGCTAAATACACTGTGAGCAGCCCAGCTTCTTAGAATTGTGTGAGTCTCAATTTAATTGGGTATTTCCTAGAAATAATCCTTAGGAAGGATGATGGATAGTAGCTCTCCATAAATATACTGACCGGTAGACCCTGGTGTACTCATATGCAGCTTGTGCTCATAGCTTTCTGGTGGTAGTGAATGATGGATTATGCTCTCCAGGCTGCAGCTGCTGATTTGAACACACACCTGCAGCAGCATTGCTGCCACGCCAGTATTTGGCAGTGGGCTGCTTCGCTGCTCTCACCCGTGAGCAGAATTTTAGCTGGCTTTTTGTGGGATAAAGTATGTAATGGGTGGCAGGAGTGTAAGGGAGGGAGAGCTCTGGGTGAGTGGTGTCTGTGTCTGCCCTCGTGGCTGGTGCACAGGGACCAACCCAGGGACCTCGCGGGGTTGCTCCAGCTCTTACGGCTGGTGCCTCGGCTTTGTACTGGTGTGATGCTGCGGCTGACGGCCTCCAGCATCAACCCCGACCCCAGCCTAACTTACTGGAATAGAATTTAACTGTGATGTTGGGAAGCCTTTCTGAACAGAAAAATCTCCAGTCAGGAGAACAAGACTGAAACATTGGCATATGTCCTCCATATGAGGACGGGCTGGGACACTTGGGGTTGTTCAGCCTGGAGAAGAGAAGGCTCTGGGGAGACCTTAGAGCAGCCTCCCAGTACTGAAAGGGGCTCCAGGAAAGCTGGGGAGGGGCTCTTGATCAGGGGGTGCGGGGATAGGATGAGGGGGAATGGTTTTGGGCTGAAAGAGGGGAGATTGAGATGAGATCTTAGTGAGAAATGTTTTGCTGTGAGGTTGGGGAGGTCCTGACACAGGCTGCCCAGAGAAGTGGTGGCTGCCAATCCCTGAAGGTGTTCCAGGCCAGGTTGGATGGTGCTTTGAGCCCCCTGATCCAGTGGGAGGTATCCCTGCCTATGGTAGGGGGATGGAACTGGATGGGCTTTAGGTCTCTTCCAACCCAAACCATTCTAGCATTCTGTGATTTCCTCTCTCCCTCAGATATTTATGTTTGTTATTAATTATGTCTATTTATAAATCTCATAAATAAATAAATGAAAAAAAAAAAAGCAAAGCAAAGCACTGATGCTGCTAGAGGGAAACAGTTCTCACCCACACCTCCGGTTCCAGATCTTGCCTTTCCACATCTTATTTTTGTTCATGTTCTCCTTTTAAGCATTTGAAAGGAACACTCCTAATCCCTGGTGTAGCAGCAACATCTGCTTAGGTTACAAATCACCTTGGCTGGACCTGATGGTGCCCAAGGTGGAGTTAGTTCTGGAGCCTTGTCACTGACCCTTGCTGTTCCCTGATTCCTGCAGGTATTCCTATCAAAAGTACAATGGACAACTCCACGACGATTCAGTACGCGGGCCTCATGCACAGCTTCATCATGAAGGCACGGAGCACTGTGCGGGACATTGATCCCCAGAATGACCTCACCTTCCTGCGCATCCGCTCCAAGAAGAACGAGATCATGGTTGCACCAGGTAACGGGAGTGGGTTGAAAGCAGGCAGCAGCAGATCCAGCAGAATTCTCTCATGTGATTGATGCTGTCAGCCTGAGAGAAAAATTCTGCCGGCTGTTTTTATTCATACTGTATAATCCATTCTTTCCCAGGAAGCTGTTTTGCTTTCTTCAGGGTTGAAAACTTTCATCATTGACCTAAATTTGCTCATTGATATTGGAATGTGGGAAATCACCTCATTTCATGCTGATCAAAGTAGAAAATCTTAAATAGTGTTTGAGAACATGTGGCAGCCTCTCATGCTTTTTGTCTGTCAGTATAAACCCACAGGAGTCAGGAAGGGATATGTTTTGAGAGCAGTTTCAGTTCAGTGCTGCAGAATGAGTGGGAAAGCAAAACAATCTGGTGCATTGTCTAGTTCAGAGAAAACAAAGTGTATTGTAGCTGTAATTATGAGTCGCAGAATGCAGCTGCAGGAGCCTTCTTTTCAGGGAAGGTCCTTAGTATTTCATCAAATAAAGAAACAGGAAGCAATGAGAGCATTGGTCACTCATGGCAGGAGCTCAGTTTTGTTCCTTGGTGCTGCACCGGCTCCATGGTGGGAGGCAGAGGAGGGGCTGCAGTCGCAGTAGGCTGCTCCGCAGGGCAGACCAGAAGGCAGGCTCTGTGTTTATGCTGAGACAGCCACTGATTTCCACGTGGAAGATGATGAGAGGAATTGGCGTTGCTCCAGGAAAACTGCAGTGGCAGGTCCTGTAGCCTGGCAGTTGCTTGTGAGAGAAAGGAAATCACTGCCTGCACCACCCATTTCGATTCCATCATTGCCTGTGCCAGTTACTGCTATTTCCTGGGCACAAACTCAGTTCACTTCCCCTGGGAGCACACAGTTCCTAAAGGTGAGGTCTTTTTCTCAGTAAGACTCATAAAAATAAGTGATCTCACCTGCCCAGCCTGTTTTGCCCATTGAGGCTGAATGCCAGGACGCTGGTTCCCACAGGATATCGGTGAGATAGAAAAGAAAGGTTGGAATTTACTGTCATTGTGAACAAATATCAGCAATGAAAGAATGATTTATTTTTTCCCCTCTCTAGATAAAGACTACTTCCTGATTGTCATCCAGAACCCGACTGAGTGACTGCACTGACCAGCACGGTCTGGTTTATTCCCTTCGCCCAACTGTTTTCTTAATTTAACCATAAAGAATAGTGTTAGCGTTAACTCTGCGGTGCCACTTCCCTAAAATCTGGAAAAACAAAAGCGGTGGGTTTGTTGTTTACGAACAGAAAAATTAGTGTTGTTTCTTTTTTTATCAAAAGTTGTTTTGAGGAAAAGTTGTTGAATTAGATTCTCACAGTAAAACATGCAACAGATTCTTTCAGTAGTTAATACTATAATATAATAAAACTCTAAGAATTAAAAGGATTACTCTCTGTTTCCATGCTTCTCTCACCAGTGTTCGAGATGCACTTCTGCACTGTTGCTTTTGAATGACTGTAAATATGAAACTTGCCTATCCTCCTGTTCTGCCTTGTTCTGTTGGTTTTACAAATTACTTTGGGAAAGTCAAATATCAAATTAAAAAGTGGCATCAGTGACTGGTTTTGTCTTGTGTGTTTTCCTTCTGAAGATTTTTATTATTCTTGTGATCAGTTGAGTTTGGTCTTCAAAAAACTGAATCCTTCTAGGACTGTTTTCACTCATCTTTTGCTTTCTCTAAACAAGGATTTTATTTCAGCACATGCACACTCATTTGCCTTGTATGTTGGAGCATTTTTCTGCACCCTCAGCATGTTGGCTTATGACACCAAGCTAAGTACACACTGGAGGGAAGGGATGGATCAAGAGGGACCTGGACATGTTGGAGAGGTGGGGCTGTGCAAACCTCATGGAGTTCAACAAGGCCAAGGGCAAGGTCCTGCACCTCTGTTGGGGCAACCGCAAACATAAATCCAGGCTGGCTGAGAATGGGTTGGGAGCAGCCCTGAGGAGAAGGACTTGGTTTGCTGGGGGATGAGAAGCTCATCAGGAGTCAGCAATGTGCACTCCCAGCCCAGAGAGCCAAAACGTGTCCTGGGCTGCATCCAAAGCAGTGGGACCAGCAAGGCCAGGGAGGGGATTCTGCCCCTCTGCTCTGCTCTGGGGAGACTTCACCTGGAGCCCTGAGTTCAGCTCTGGAGTCCTCAGCACTGGAAGGACCTGGAGCTGTTGGAGAAAGTACAGAGGAGGCCACGGAGATGATCCGAGGGCTGCAGCACCTCCTGTACAAGGACAGGCTGAGAGATTGGGGGTTGTTCAGCCTGGAGAAGAGAAGGCTCTGGGGAGACCTGAGAGCAACATTGCAGCACTGAAAAAGGAAAGCTGGGGAGGGGCTCTTGATCAGGGAGTGCAGGAATAGGATGAGGGAGAAGGTTTTTAAGCTGAAAGAGAGGAGATTGAGATGAGATTTTAGGAAGAAATGTTTTGCTGTGAGGGTGGGGAGGACCTGGCCCAGGTTTCCCAGAGCAGTGGTGGCTGCCCCATCCCTGGGGGTGTTCCAGGTCAGGTTGGATGGGGCTTTGATCCCCTTGATCCAGTGGGAGGTGGCCCTGCCCATGGCAGGGGGTGGAACTGGGTGGGCTTTGAGGTCCCTTCTGACCCAGCCCAATTCTGTGATTGCTGCTTTCCTTATAGTATTTCCTGGTTAAAGGGATCTCTACTGGAAGCGAATGGCGCTGCCTGTGTCCTAATTATAAAAATATATCTGAAAAAGGCTGCGGGTAGTGCGGCCGCCCGGGAGGCCGAGGGAGCTTCCCTCACCCCGCATCCTCCACCCGCGCTGGTCCCGAGGTCCCGGCGGGGCGGGGCGAGGGGCCCCGGGGAGCGGGGGCTCTGGGCAGCTCCCGCCCCGCCCCTCGCAATAGGCCCCT